>JANSMH010000009.1:0-215120 GCA_029299595.1 Grosmannia serpens | reverse complement strand
TTTGTTTTTTTTTTGTTTTTTCTTCCCCTTTTTTTTTTCCCCCCCCCTTTTTTTTTTTTTTCTTCCCCCCCCCCCCCCCCCCCGGCCTTTCAGATCGCCTGTCATGAATACAACTGCTGCTCTTGCCAAGGCCCCCTTTGCCCTTGCTCCGAACGTGCCCGTTCCCATCCCACTTGAAATAGTACCCAAAGGGGAAGTTTGAGCAGACAACAAAAGCTGCACATCCGTCACAGTCACAGGATCCTACCCAACACAGCCCCCGGGATGCGGCTACCGCGGTCAACTCAGACATAATCAGAAAAGCAGGCAACGCCATTCGGTCGGCTTTCGACCTCGGCGATAATTCACGGCCCACGGAGGGCATGGCATCTCAGGCGCATGCGCCAATAAGAATGGACGGAACGTAATCACAGGCCATCGCCTGGTAAAGCCAGCCGGCTGTCCTGCATGGTGTGATAAGGCAGAGCAGGAGCGGTCAGACCGGTAGACGCGCGGGCGCGCGAGGCGTGGGCACGAGAGGCCAGCAGAGGGCAAGCAGACGACCCTTATCCAAGACGGAAAAAAAAAGACTGTAAAAAGCGGCAGAAAAACTTGACACATGCGCGGGGCTTCAGAAATCCCCACACCAGAGTGCATCAGGTGTGTGTGTGCTAGCTGAGACAGAGTAGGAGACGGCGAGCCGGCCGTCTGCCACTGTTACAGAGAGAGCCGTGGCCGATGGGCAAAGCAGACAGGCAGAGACGGCCCCGAAGACCGGCAACGATGTCGGAACGACGGCAAGACAGCTTCGTCTCGAGAAGCCACGCCAACATCCACTTCCCGGTCCAGCAACAAACAGAATGACGACAGCAGCCGTTGCCGCTGCCATCACCCTCTCTGTCCTTGGCGTAACAGCTGCTTGGGGCCAAGCCATGGCGGGCCGAATATGGCCCATCTTCCGTCCTTTTTTTCTCATCTTTTTTCTCTCTCGTTTTTCTTTGCAAGTGAGATGTCTGCATTCCCCACCAAGTCGACAGGCCTGCAGGCTAGCGTTGGCGACAAGAACCAACCGTCACAATCACTTAGTTCACTCCCCTATCAACCCCCCCCCCCCCTCGTCAGCTCATCGTCACACCCCTAGCGGCTGTAGCGGCCGCCCCAATTACCCCCCATCAACCCCCCATCAACCCCTGTAGTCGCTAACCCTTGCCTGCTGCTCCACTGAATCCCTTTTTCCTCTCTTTTTTTTCTTCTTCTCCTCCTCTGCCCGCCAAATCTCGCTCGCCGCCATCGCGCTCGTCTTCTCTGCTAACACCTGGGATGGGCTCCCAGCACCAGGACTCGTAATCGCAATCCTGGACCGTACTGCCCACCGACGACTGATGAGATTACCCTCGCCGAAGGCCGCCCCGATCACGCCCCTCTCTGGTCCCCCCCCCCCCGCCTCGTGATGTCCTGGCGTCTCCGTTCTTCGCCGAGGCCTCGGTGAATGGCCATGCCGTGGCAGCCTTACCATTGCATAATGGAATACTACCAGTATATGCCTCCCTGAAATACTAAAGGAGCGGAACGGGCTCCTGCCACACGCACACCCCCCAAATGCGCCAAGTCCCTCGCAACTGCCCATTCACACCCGTCGCTGCCTTCTGCATTCGGAAGCTCGGCCGCTGCTCCTCTGTCGGATTGGGCAGGAGCCTTCGGAGTTATCAGCTGCGAACAGACGGACATACAAGACAGAAACGAAGCTTCACAGCTTGAGCTTCACGGCCTCCACGAGCTTCACCCAGCTTACATGCACCACATCCCCTGTGCCATCACATCTCCCATCCCCCCACGCCACCCCGGCTAGTCGTCTAACCACCACTTGATATGCTCAACACCAGCATCAGCTCACCAATCAAAGCCCCCAAATAGCTGTTATCCATTGTCTCCTGCTCTCTCTCTCTCTCTCTCTCTGTCAGACTCTTAAAGGCAGACATCAAGCCTTCAGCAGCTGGTATTGCTGCTGGCCTGCCAACTGCCCAACCTCTCCCCTCTTGTCCCCAGCAGCTCCCCGAAAACACAGCCGACCATGCACGCCCAGCATCAGCCCTCTATCCTCAATCCCCAGCCGCAGAGGCTGCCGGGGCCCGTCCTGCTACACCATCTTCTCCTTGGGGCAGAACCCGGCCCCGCGAGCTCAGCAGATGCGATCTCACGCCGACCTGGCCTGGCCGCCGGCCCGGCGCTTGATTACCAGGCACCAGACGGCCACCGTACCGTCTTGTCGTACCGCCAACTGCACCACAAAGCCCGGCTGCTAGCATCCGAGATCAGCCGGAGACAGCTCAAGGCCTCTGAAGCTTCGGCTTCATCCGGCTCCGGTGATGCGGAGAGCTCGTCTTCGGCAGCATCACAGGGTGCAAGCAGCGGACATGTGCCGCCCCGGGACCTGGTCGTTCCCGTGCTCATCCCGCAAGCCCCAGAGCTCTACCTCTCTCTCCTAGCCATCCTCAAGGCCGGAGGTGCTTTCTGCCCGATCCAGCTGGATGCGCCGTCGGACCGTATCCGCTTCATTCTGCGCGACGTGTCTGCCGCCGTGGTCCTGACCACCGCCGAGATGGCGTCCAAGCTGCCATCCGATCTGGCCGTCGAGGTCGTGCTCGTCGACCAGCTCCATCTCCTCGACGACCAAGAGCCGGCCCTGCCAGACCTGCCAGACGCGCCGCCGCCGCGGATCCCAACAGAAGACGACCTCGCCTACGTCATGTACACATCCGGGTCGACAGGCACTCCCAAGGGCGTCGGCGTCCCACATATTGCTGCCGCCCAGAGCCTCCTCTCTCACGACCGCCACATCCCCCCCTTTGAGCGCTTCCTGCAGTTTGCCGCCCCGACCTTTGACGTCTCCGTCTTTGAGATCTTCTTCCCACTGTTCCGCGGCGCCACCCTCGTCAGCTGCAGCCGCGCAGAGATGCTGAGCGACCTGCCCGCCGTCATCCGCAGCTTGCATGTCGACGCCTGCGAGCTGACCCCCACCGTGGCCGGCAGCCTCCTGCGCAGCCGCCACAACGCGCCCGGTCTGCGCCTGCTGCTGACCATTGGCGAGATGCTGACCGAGCCCGTCGTCCGCGAGTTCGGCGCCAGTGCCGGTCACCCCAGCATCCTGTGGGCCATGTACGGCCCAACCGAAGCCGCCATCCACTGGTCCGTCACCCCCCCGTCCCCTCCCCTTGATTCTTGGAACACCTGTAGAGCCACTTTATTCTGACCAGAAACAGCACACTGCAGCCCGCTCTGGATGGCACAGCCTCTGTGAAGAACATTGGCTTTCCTCTCGATACCGTATCCGCGTACGTTTTGGAGATTCCCGCCGACGATCAGCCGGCTGGGTCGGGCGACCCCAAGATTGTGTCCATGGGCGAGGTTGGCGAGCTCGCTGTCGGCGGCTACCAGCTGGCCCGCGGCTATATAAACCGGCCAGAGCAGACGGCTGCGGCTTTCATCGACACCGAGCAGTTTGGCCGCCTCTACAGAACCGGCGACAAGGCCCGCATCACGGAGGACGGCATCCTGGAGTGCTCTGGGCGCCTCTCTGGCGGACAGGTGAAGCTTCGCGGCCAGCGTATTGAGCTGGGCGAGATCGAACAGGCCATCCTCCGGGCAGACGGCTGTCTCGGCAGCGCAGCCGCCGTAATCAACGGCAACCTGGTCGCGTTTTGCGACGCCGGTCCCAATGCCGAAGCGGACATGGAAGACAAGGTCTTGGAGTCCTGCAAGTCTTGGCTGCCCCGGTTCATGATACCCGGCGACATTGTCATCATGCCCGAGTTCCCCCGCCTGGCTTCCGGCAAGGTCGACCGCAGGCGTATGGCTGACCAGTATGCCGAATCGCAGCGGTCGGCAGCAGCCTCACAGTCGCTCAAGCCGGTAGAATTCAAGGACGACCTCGACCGCCTGCTCCACGAAATTGCACGTGATCTCCTCGGCTGCGATATAGAAAGCACCTTCCCACTGGCTGCAGCCGGTGTGGATTCGCTGCGGTCCATCCGATTTGCAGCTTGCATCCGCTCTGCAGGGTTTCACGGCGTTAGCGCAGTTGATGTTCTGGAAGCAAAGACGCTGGCTTCCCTTCATGCGCGGGTTCGGCGTCTGAAAGAGGATGCCGACCAGACCAGCAATGCCCTCGACGCGACCGGTACGCGAGCTGCAGCTGGACACGACAAGTCCGCCCGGTTAGACGTGGACGCCACTCTCAGCGCAGCGTCTGTGCTTCGTGATTGGACAGGCACAGACTCCATAGAGTTCATCTCCGAGTGCACCCCGGTCCAGACTGCTATGCTGAGCGAAACGCTGGCAGATCCACAAGCCTATTGCAACTGGATCGAGCTGCAATTTGCAGGGCAGCACGATGTCGATGAGATAGCTTCTTGCTTCCATCGTCTGATCGAGAAGAATGAGGCCCTGAGAACCGGCTTTGTCCACCTTGACGACCGCTTCGTCCAGGTGGTGTGGCGGCAAGTGTTGCCAAAGCAGATTCAAAAGGTTGGCTCATTAACACACGACTATGCCTTTGATACCGAGCAGTCGTTCCTCCAAGCTTTTCAAATTGAGATGCTGGAAACAGAGTCCTCTGACACGGAGCGGGCTGTTCGTGCCGTTCTGCGTGTCCATCACGCAGTCTACGACGGCTGGTCTACGGATCTGATTCGCAAAGACCTGGAAACGATGCTTGGAGGTGGCGAAGTTGCGACAAGGCCTCCGTATAGTCGCGTGGTCCAGCACCATCTCTCCATCTCCACAGACGAGACTGATACAGCGAAGCAATTCTGGGCCCAGCTGCTGAACGGTCATCAGCCCAGTCCACTGCCGGAGTTGAGATCGCGAAACAACGAGCCTACCGCTGTCTTTTCCAAGGCAAGCTTGCTGGCGAGCATAGACTCTGCTGCAGTCGAGAGAATCTCACGAAAGCTCGAGTGCGGCACTCAGGCTATTTTCCAGGCCGCATTGGCTTGGCTTTGGGGCTCTCTGATTGGCTCCATGGATGTTGTCATCGGCACAGTGGCTTCTGGGCGGACGCTTCCGGTAGATGGGATCGAGGACACCATCGGCCCCTGTCTGCAGACGGTGCCTCTCCGCGCCGATCTTTCACAGATGCGGATGATCCACGATCTCCTAAACAACATACAGTCCACAAACAGGGCACTGCTGCCCCATGCGTTCCTGCCTCTTGCCGAGATTAAGAAGACAGCAGGACTGCGTCCCGGCCAGCCGCTCTACGACGTCTTGTTTGTTTACCAAGAATCCCTCTACAGCCAGAGGACGTCGCGTGATCTTGTTTCAGAAGTGGCCCACAAGGATTTTCTGGAGACAAAACTGCTGTGGGAGATCGAGCCTGGCGAGGACAACTTTCATATTCGAGTTACCTTTCACGGCGATGTGTTCCCCAAGGACCAGATTGATGTCATGATGGAGCAGTACCGCTGCATTGTTCGCTACTTGGCGAATAATGTGGACAAGGAGCTCACAACTATCCGCTCCTGCTTCACACAAGGGCTCCTGTCATGTCATAATACGAGCCCCAAGACATATGACGGCTGTGCAGATCTCGCTCACATTTTCCAGGAGACTGCTAGGAAATATCCTAGCCGGACGGCGATCTCCATTGTGGATTCGATAGGAGAAGATGGCATCGAGTGCCAGTCCCTTACTTACCAGGAACTGGACCGTCTTGCGAACCGCATCGCTAGATACCTGCAGTCCAACGGAGCAGTCACAGGAGACATTGTATTCATCATCTTGGACAAGTCGATACTTCTCTATGCTGGCATGCTAGGAATCCTCAAGGCCGGCTGTTCTTTACTCCCTCTCTTGCCCACTACCCCCATTGCTCGTGCATGCGCGATCATGGAACAGGCTGGCATTCGGCTTTGCCTGACAGACACGGTGGCCGCAGAAAACCTAGTCCGCCATCTACCAGTAGCGGCACTTGACCTCAACTCGGCCAGTATCGACAGCTTTTCAGACTCGGCCATTGAGGGCGTATCCATTGACCCTGCCAGACTCGCATACACAATCTACACATCTGGAAGCACGGGAACTCCCAAGGGTGTTTGTGTCACACAACTCAACATCGCCAGCAACTTGGACGTCTTGGAACGCATTTATCCAGTGATTCCAGATGGCAGAATGCTGCAGTCATGCTCGCACGTATTCGACGTTTCCATGTTTGAGATTTTCTTCACCTGGAAAACGGGCATGTGTTTGTGCTCAGCCATCAATGACGTTATCTTTTACGACCTGGAACGCTTCATTCGTCTACTCAATGTGACCCATCTGAGTATGACGCCGACTGTAGCATCGCTGGTGAATCCCACCAACGTTCCCTCTGTCCAATTCCTGGTGGTAGCCGGCGAGCTACTCTTGGAGTGCGTGTTGAACATGTGGTGGGAAAAGGGACTCTATGTTGGTAAGTTAAGGCTAATCATTTTCTTTCTGTCCCGTTTCACCCTGTTAACTGATGTGTGCAGGATACGGTCCCACTGAGACAACGAACATTGTCGCGGTGAAGAAGACGGCATTCCGTGATCACGTTATTGCGCAGCTGGGGCACACATTTGAAAATACATCGTCCTTTGTTCTTCCCGTCGACAGTCTCGAGCCGGTGTCTCGGGGAGCTTTAGGCGAGCTCTGCTTTGGAGGTGATCAGGTTGCGGCGGGCTACCTGCGGCTGCCGTCTGTGACGGCCGAGAAGTTTATCGAGCATCCGTCTTACGGGCGGATCTACCGCTCAGGCGATCTCGGGAGAATGCTTCCAGATGGTGCTCTGATGATAACTGGGCGAATCGACGACCAGGTCAAACTGCGAGGACAGCGGATCGAGCTCAATGAGATCAATTCCGTGCTCCAGGAATCCGGACTTGTATCACAGCCCACGACGCTTCTTCTTCGCCATGGTGACTCGAACTCTGATGTGCTGGCATCTTTCTTTACGCCTTCCATAGGCGAAGCGTCATCAGCGTCCACCTTGTCCACAATCCACGTCTCCGGCCTAGGCGATGAGTCTTTTTCGACCATGACCAGCGAGCTCTTCAGTTTATTAAAGTCGCGTTTGCCATCCTACATGGTTCCAACACATCTGATCCCGATATCGTCCGTCCCGCTTACTCCGGCCGGAAAGACAGACAAGCGGGCCCTGAAAGGGCTATTCGAGAGCTTGTCGCTGGACATTTTATCTTTGACCGGCAGCTCTGTCGGAAGCAATGCCATGGGCGACGAGAGTGGTGGTCAGTGGTCAGAGATGGAGGAGAACATTACCCGTATCGTCTCTGAAGCGCTCAAAGTCGACGTGCATTCCATCGACCGCTGGACGCCTCTCCCAAGTCTAGGTCTCGACTCCATCTCGGCAATCCGTCTGTCCAAGCTCGTGTATCAGTCGCTTCAGCGCCGGCTCCCGATTTCAGACATCCTCAAGAATGCGTCTGTCGCACGACTGGCCCAGGTTCTCGGGGACGATGGCTCTCAGAGAGACACGCCAAGCATTTATTCCCTTGACCTGTTCTCCGCGACTTTCTTGTCTGAGCTACGGCAGACACTAGATTCCCGCGGCCTGGCCTCTAGCAAGGTGTTGCCTTGCACTCCCCTGCAGGAAGGCATGCTTGTTTCTCCCACGCGGGGCCAGTCTTACATCAACCGCATGCTTTTCAGACTGCATGTGGACCCAGACAAGGTTCGATCCTCCTGGATGGATATCGCTGAACGCCAGGAAATTCTACGCACATGCTTCGTGACCACGGACAACGCCAGCCACCCAATCTCCCAGGTCGTTCTTGAAGGCTGGATGCCGTCTTGGCTTGAATATGGCACACAAAAGCCGGACAGTCAAGGACCTGTAACTTCTCTTCAGAGCTTCACCGACCAGCATGTGCAGTCGCTGGCTGACCCGGTTGACTCCTATCAGCCGCCTGTTTCCTTTGCAGTTATCACCCAGCCGCAGGGGCAGTTCCTCTCGTTTGTCTGCCATCACGCTGTCTACGATGGAGAGGCTATGGAAAAGCTCCTATTCGAGGTTGAGCAAACCGTCAACGGTGTTCCGCTGTCATCGACAGCTCCTGCGTTTGATTCATTCCTCACCAATGCCCTCTCTCTGCCTCCGTCGACAGAGACCTTCTGGAAGGAGCACCTGTCTGACTTCAAGCCGACGCTGCTTCGGGCTGAAAACTCCGTCTCCACGGGAGAAAGCAACGTTTCTGCCCAGACTCTCAGTGTGTCTCTGTCCAGTATACAGGAGCGGTCGCGGGGTCTCGGCTTCTCGCTCCTGACCACGCTCCAGAGTGTGTGGGCATGTGTTCTCAGCCTGCTTGGAGAAGGAGATGACGTCTGCTTTGGAAATGTGTACAACGGCAGATCTCTGCCCTTGGCCAGGATCGATGAGCTTGTTGCGCCCTGCTTCAACACGTTGCCCGTTCGTGTGCAGCTGCCGACGTTGCGCACAATCAAGGACCTGATGTCTTATTTCCAATCTCTCAACCCAGACATGATGCGTCATCAGTTCACGCCATTGAGGCATATCCAAAGAAAGTATACGGGTGGTGGTGGTCGTCTCTTTGACAGCCTCCTGCTGCTCCAGCAACCCTCGCGGCCGTTGGACAGCGCCATATGGACACTCGAGCAAGATGACGGAGAGATGGATGTCAGTTTATTTTTCGTGGTCCGGGGTTTCTTTCGGCCAGTGGCTAACATGTGTAACAGTTCCCTCTTGTTTGCGAGCTCACACCAGACCAAAGCCGAGACAATTTGGGGATTCGGATCCACTATGACAGGTAAGAAACAGGAACGCCCTGGGCCTATGGGAAGGAGCTCATGCTGATGCTTTTGTGTGTAGGTCGTTTGTCTCGGATGCCTCAGCGTCGCTCATATCAGAGCTATTCGGAAGTCTGTTTGAAACTTTCCTCCTCTTTTCTTCCTCGCATATCCCATGCCGTGACGACTTGCCGCCCCATCTGCGGCAGAAAATAGGTGAAGTGGGCTTGCAGTTTGACCTCGCAGTACCAGTCGCCAACGAAGAGCGACAAGTCACGGCAGCTTTGCTGTCTGTGGAGGATTGGAACACTACCGAATCCACCGTTCGCTCTGTTCTTTCAAACCTGTCTGGAGTGCCAGAAAGCCAAATTCGGAGAAGTACAACTCTCTACCGCCTGGGTCTCGACAGTGTCCGGGCGGTTCAAGTTGCCGCAAGGCTGCGAAAGCAAGGCTTACCGGTCTCCGCCGTGGATGTCATGGAGTATCCAAGCAGCATGGAACTTGCCCAGTTCCTTGCGAGAGCCTCTGCTGCAATTTCAGAAGTATCGGCACTTGTTTCATCGTCTGATATTCCATCGACAGCATCCTCACCAGCATCGTCCCCAGCCGAGTACGATTTCTCCGACTTCAGGGAACATCTTCAGCCTCTACTTGACAAGCATGGCTTCGCAATTGGAGATATTGAAGCAGTGTTGCCGTGCACGCCACTCCAGTCAAGTCTGCTTGCCGAGTTCTACCGCTCAAGTGGGCGCCACTACTTCAACTTTATGACACTTCGGGCCAATGCCGATGCGGCTGAGATTTTGACTGCCGAGAGCTGGGCACGAGCCTGGGAGCAGGTCGCCGTGGCTACGCCGATGCTTCGAACCGGCTTTCTGAGCATCGAGGATGACAACGCCGCAGACATGCTGTCTCCATTTGCAATGGTCCAATTCAGTGCTCCGGCTGCCATGTCCCACCACCCCAGGATTTCTCTTATTCGCAAACAAGATCAGCTGCTTTTCAACCTGAAGAAGTGGAGATTGGATGCAGCGCAACGTGCGCTCGCCAACATGCAGGTTCCACCGTGGCAGGTCGCCGTCGTTGAAGACGCTGATGGTACAGGGCCGACCTGTCATCTGGCTATTCATCACGGCTTGTATGACGCAACCAGTCTGAGCGGTATTCTGGACAATGTATCACGACATGTCCATGGATCGCCACTCAGACGTGCCCCGCAAACTGAAACTGTGGTGTCTGAGATCCTGCACCAGATCACGTCGTCTTCCTCGTCCGATCTATGCGAGTCTTGGAAGAATTTGGCTGCACGTGCAGTCGTCAATACATTCCCAATCCTTACACCACTCAAAGTCACGTCACCAATGGTGAAGGTTGCAACCAGCCAAAGCTCCAAGTTGTTCACTGAGATTTTGGGTGCTGCCAAGGACTCCGGATTCACCGTTCATGCAGTTCTCCAAGCGGCTTGGACCCGAGTCCTTTCATCATACATTGGTGATTCTGGCGTCGTATTCGGGGCGGTGCTGTCTGGACGAAATTCAGAGGCGACAGCCGATGCTGCATTCCCGTGTCTTACGACTCTGCCCGTCGTTGCAGAGAATCATGCATCGAACCGTCGGCTTGTGGAGCAGATGATGAGTTCCAGTATCCTGCTCCAGAAGACACAGCACGTCCCTCTAAGCCAGATACAAAAGTGGTTGGGACGAGCTGACTCGCGTCTCTTTGATACTCTTCTCGTGTACCAAAATATTGATCGGCATGTGGAGGCTGAAACCCGCCCCCTTCCATGGAGGATCGTCGACGAGGAGGCACTGGTCGACTACCCCGTCTCTCTCGAAGCCATTCCTCAGGCAGATGGGGCCATGGAGTATCAAATCACGTTTGATGACAATGCCATCCCTGTTGAGCAAGTGGAACTACTCCTCCGCCAGTTCGATGCTACCGTGTGCTACCTTGTCTTCCACCCTGACAGCAGCGAGGATGATATGGTGGCAGAGGAGCCAAGTCTTTTCAGCGCTTTGCCTGCACGTGAACCAGAGTTGCGATCGGACGTCAAGTTAATGCATCAATTTGTGGAACACCAGGCAAGAAAACTTCCGCATAAGACGGCGCTGCAATTTGTGACGGCCTTTGGCAGCACCGGAAGCCCAGTTTGCAAAGAATGGACATACGCAGAGCTAAACCAACGTGGTAACGCGGTAGCCTCAATTATCTCTCAGCACGCCGTTCCTGGATCTATAGTTTCTATTTGCTTTGACAAGTGCCCCGAGGCCTTTTTCACCATCTTGGGAATTCTCAAGGCCGGGTGTTCGTATGTGGCCTTGGACCCTGGAGCACCACCTTCTCGAAAGGAATTCATCTTACAGGACTCCAAAGCTGCTCTTCTCCTTACAGATTTTCCCAGGGCAAGTCAGCCTTCGTCTGAAACAGGCCTGTTCGACTCGGCGATAGGGGTGCCAATCATAGGCATTGACGAGTCCGCACTGGCTGCCCAGCATACTACTGGCTCAGACATCGAGTTTACAGTTAGTCGTGACGTTCTTCCCAGCGACAACTGCTACTGCCTGTACACATCTGGAACCACTGGAACACCAAAGGGCTGTGCCATCACACACGAAAATGCCGTACAGGCTATGCTGGCTTTCCGGGAGCTCTTCCAGAACCACTATGACGAAAACTCTCGCTGGCTTCAATTTGCCTCTTTCCACTTTGATGTCTCGGTATTGGAACAGTACTGGACTTGGTCAGTTGGTGTCGTCCTCGTCGGTGCTCCTCGGGACCTCATTCTCGAGGATCTTTCAGGCACGATATCGCGGCTCAATATCACTCATATCGACCTTACTCCGAGTTTGGGACGCATGCTCGATCCAAAAGAAGTCCCGAGTTTGTGTCGAGGCGTTTTCATCACTGGAGGTGAGCCATTGAAACAGGAGATGCTGGATCCTTGGGGGCCGACTGGAGCGGTTCACAACTTCTACGGGCCAACAGAAGCAACGATCGGTGTGACGTCGTATCCCCAAGTGCCACAGAATGGGCGGGCATCGAACATCGGCAGACAGTTTCCCAACGTCGGCACATTTGTGTTCCGCCCCGGAACCCAGACTCCAGTCTTGCGCGGCGCTGTCGGCGAACTGTGCGTCTCGGGAAAGCTTGTGGGCAAAGGCTATCTCAACCGCGAAGATCTGACGAGCGAACGCTTCCCGACACTGACCGAGAAATCCTACCCTGGATACGGAGAGCGCGTTTATCGCACGGGGGATCTTGTGCGGCTGTTGCACGATGGCTGTTTCGACTTCCTTGGCCGGGCTGATGACCAAGTAAAGTTGCGAGGTCAGCGGCTCGAAATCGGCGAAATCAATCACGCTATACGTCTGGGGGCTGGAGGTAGCATTGGCGATGTTGCAACACTTGTGATCCGGGATGAAAGCAACAAGAAGGACTTCTTGGTATCTTTTGTTGTCGTTTCAGACGCGTCAACGCCTTCATCTGCAGGCCCCAGAAACAGTGTTCCTTTGGCGCCCATTCTGGGAGACACAGCAGCTTCCTTGTCCCGGCAAGTCCAGACTGCTTGCCGTGAACGGCTTCCAGGATACATGGTACCGACTTATGTGGTCCGGCTTCCGTTCATCCCGTTATCGCCAAACAACAAGGCAGAGGCAAAGGAGCTGAGACGACTTTTCGCCTCTTTGGCACCAGAAGACCGCATGAAAACAACGGGAGCCGGCAACGCTGGCGACCAGATCGAGCTCTCCAGTGGCTCGCCCGGGAAAGAACTGTTAGCCGTGTTACGACAGCTATCCCTTCTGGGAAAAGAGGAGGCATTGATGCCTAACACCAGCATATTCGAGCTTGGAATCGACTCAATCTCTGTCCTTCGATTTGCACGGGCTCTCAAGCAAGTCGGCCTCCCTGCCACGCCATCCCTCATCCTCTCCCACCCTGTTATTGGCGACCTCATTCCTGCACTGAAATCCCAGAAAGAAAACGCCGATCTTGGGCCACTTCTGGAAGCCCGTCTACTTGTGGATGCATGCCAGCACCGAAGCCGTGGTTATGTTTGCGAAGCGCTTGGCATTAGCCCTGATCATATTGAGTACATTGCGCCCTGCTCGGCTCTGCAGCAGGGCATGGTCTCGAGGTCGAGGACAGGTCAAGAAAACACACAAGCGTACTTTAACATATTCACCTTCAAACTGGCTGAAAATGTCTCGATTGAACGCCTCAAAGAAGCCTGGGAGGTTGTGGCGCGGAGAAATGCAATTCTTCGCACCCGGTTTGTTGTGACCAACGACGGTGTTGTTCAAGCTGCCTTGAAATCTGCCGTCCTTCCGTGGACACAAATTTCTTTGGATGGCAGCAAGGATTTCGCAGACGTCTTGGGCGAGTACCATGCGCTCTGGGTCAGCTCCAACGATGGCGATGTGATTCGCAGCCCCTTGCAATTCTTGGTGGGAGAAAGGGAAGGAGACATCTTCGTCGTTATGCATATTTTCCACGGCCTCTACGATGCCACCAGTCTGGATCTCATCCTCGACTATGTCGCTTCCAACTACAATGGCCAAGCACAAGATAACAACCAAGATGGCAGTACATCGTTCTTGGATGCCTTGATTCACGGGCCGCTGCGCAGCTATGGGAACAGTCGGCCATTCTGGGAAGCGCACCTCAAAGATAGCATCTTCAATCCTCTGCCCAGCTTGGCGTCACCAGAAGAAGGCCTCGTGGACATTAGCGCCAAGCGGTCTGTCCCCTTTGACGCCGTCAACAGTCTCTGTGCTTCCTTGGGAGTTACTCACTCGGCACTTGTCCAAGCTCTATGGGTGGCTTCTCTCCAGGAGACATATGGTGGGGGCACTACCCTCGGCCTGGTTCTGTCTGGACGGGCGAGCGCGGACTTGGACCATGTCGAAAGCGTTGTAGGGCCGCTGTTCAATACGCTTCCCTTCTACATGCCGAGAAACAAGCACGAAACCTGGGCTTCCCTTGCAAAGGAGTGTCATGCCTTCAACACGGCTATCTTGCCTTTCCAGCAGGTACCACTTCGCGATATCCAAAAGTGGTGCTCTGCTGGACAGCCGCTGTTCGACATTCTGTTTTCATTCCAGTTTGGTGGCTCGACGTCATCTGCACAGAATATATGGACTGAGGCAGACTCCAGCACCCATGCGGACTACCCTCTTGCCCTCGAAGTCGTCCTAGACGCATCAGAAAATGGCCATTCGAGAGTCGAGTTTCTGGTTGTTGCCAAGGCTGGGGTTGCCGAAGAGGCAATGGTTAATCAGATTGTTGACAGACTTGTCTCAGCAGTGGATTCGATGTCGAGAAATCCTCAAGACACTATATTCGCGGTTGAAAGTGAAGATGCTGCAATCCCAGAGACGGTGGATAGCACCGCCAAGAAGGCTGGCAACGCGACCAAACTCGGTGCCACCGTTAAATCTGCTCATCTTGCGTCGTTTGACTGGGAAGGTGACGCGACAAAGATAAGACATGAACTGGCTCTCCTGAGTGGATCTACTCTAGACTCGATCCACGAGGATACAACTCTCCTTGAGCTTGGCCTCGACAGCGTGGACACAATCAAGCTTTCGGCACGTCTTCGAGCGCAGGGAATTCGTCTCACGAACGGCCAACTCATTCGTGGACAATGCATATCAGAGTTCCTCCAGACAATGGCAACTACAGCAAGCGAAGAGGGGGGCAACGACACTAATAGCAAGGTCGACAAGTCCATTTCACTGGTAGACAGCGTTTCCGCTTCCTTGAAGGGCTACCTTGTTCAGAGTGGGCGCGATCTATCTAAGGTGGAAGATGTTCTACCACCTACGCCATTGCAAGAAGGCTTAGTAGCGGATATGATTCAGTCAGAGTTCACACGCTACTTCAACCACGACATTTTGGAATTGACGCCAGAGGTTGACGCGGATCGGCTCAAGGACGCCTGGATAGGCACCATCAAAGCCAATCCAATCCTCCGGACAGTCTTCTATGTCGTTGACAGCCCAGACTTTGACATGTCCTACTGCCAAGTCGTGGAGCGCGACATCGACGTCGGAGCCGTGATCACGGACTGTGAGGCTTCTAGCAGAGACGAGTTGATCGGTCTTATGGAAAAGGCCAGAGAACGAGCCGTGGCAACACAGGGAGAGTCTGGTCTTCTTCAACTGACCTTTGTGAACATTCCGACCCAACCACACCGCTATCTCGTTTTGTCCATCGCCCATGCCCTTTATGACGGATGGTCTCTGGACCTCATGCACCGCCGTGTCGAATCCGCGTACAGGAATGCCGCGAATGTGGTGGTCGATCCTGACTCCAGGTCGACTTATCTTCAGCAGCTCGGGGACATTCTCTCCTCGGCAGGTCCACAATCGGAGAACTTCTGGCGCAGCTTTCTTGCAAACTCTCGGCCGACACACGTCAAGTCGAGCATGGATCACGGTCAAATAGGCGGAAGCAAATCGGTAACCCGTATCGAGACGGCATCCTCGGTTTCAGCTGCCGGTCTCGTTAGCTTCTGCAAGGAAAAGGCAACAAGCATGCAGGTTGTTGGGCAGGCGTGTTGGGCCGCTGTCTTGGCCACGCTGACGGAATCGCTGGACGTCGTGTTTGGAGTCGTCTTGTCAGGACGAGACACTGAAGGCGCCGAAGAGATCATGTTCCCGACGATGAACACTGTGCTCGTGCGCGCCATTCTGCATGGCTCAACGTCTGAGCTGCTGCAGTACATGCAATCAAACATGGGAAGCATCAGCGAGAATCAGCACTTCCCCTTGCGAAAGGCACAAAAAATGGTGGCCAAATCTGAATCAGCGGGCGAAAGTGGTGCTTTCAACACTTTGTTCATTTTCCAGAAACGCTCAACGGAACAGGCCGAGGAAGACAGCCGACCGCTGATGCACTCGATTGAGGGAGTCTCCGACGTGGAGTACCCTATCTGTGTCGAGATGGAGGTGGTCAGTGCCTCCGGCAGCGATACGATAGTCTGGCGCATAGCCTGTGACAGCTCATACGCCTCGAGCAGCGATGCCGTTCGTATCGTGCATGAGCTGGACACTTCCCTCGGCTTCTTTGTCCAGTCTTCGGCTCCTGCTTCAGCCCATGAAAACGTTCTGCACTTTGAGGAGGGGGGCGTCTCGCTCTGCGGTTTGCCGGCTTTCTCCCCCCGTCTGGAAAAGGAAATTGAGAGCCAGAGTCACAAATCTGTGGTGGAGTCGTCCGGCGATTTGTGGTCCGAGGTTGAAGAGGCCGTGAGATCGACCTTGTCGGCGGTCTCGGGTGTGCCTTTGGAGTCTATTGAGAGAAGAGGGCAGACACTCTACCACCTTGGTCTCGATTCTATCAGCGCAATCAAGGTCAGCTCGCTTTTAAAGAAGACGCATGACATCTCTCTCGGCGTGCGCGATCTTCTTTCTGCCATCTCGATTGAAGACATGGCAGCACTTGCCGCAGCCAAGCAGCCGTATCACGACTCGAGTGCCGGAGAAAGAAACACTTCTTCGATCTCAACCGTACTCGCGTCTGTCCAGGCAGATGCCGTGATTCGTGCGGCCGGTATATCTAGCGACGAGATCCAGCACGTCCTGCCGGCAACCGCCATGCAGGTGCATATGGTCAGCGTCTGGCAGGCCTCGGACGGTGCGGTTTTTTTCCCAGAGTTCCACTATCGTCTAAGCGGAGTCTCTGGAGGGCGAGAGGCGGTATTTGCTGCGTGGAAAGCATTGGTGGCTGAATTCTCGATCCTGAGGACCGTTCTGCTCTCAACGACATCCATAGAAGCTCCGATGCTGCAGGTGATCCTGAAGACCTCCTCCGGTGTGCAACTGCCTGTGAATGAGGATGCGTGGCCCGCACTGGAAAAGCACAAGCCGTTGGCTTTCCTTTCTGCCACGCCTGGGCCTGAGAGCGGAAGCCTCCTGTTGGCCCTGAAGATCCACCACGCGCTATACGATGCAGTCAGCATCCAGGCTATTCTCGGCCGATTCCGGCAACTTTGCAGCAGTGCAGCTCTGCTCGAGGTGATTCCTGTCGGCGAGCACCAAGATACAACCGCATCGTGGACACAGGTGCTAGCACAACAGGCTTCTGCAGCTTCAAAGCAGCAGCAGCGAGAGTTCTGGACCAAGTATTTCCAGTCGGCAGCAAGAGACGCACCAAAAAGTGTGTCCGTTCCGACAGAGCTTCCACTAGGCCGTGTCTCGCTGTTCAAAGAGGCAGTCCTTTCAGACATCACCGCCTTGCGAGCAACGGCCGCAAAGCACGGATTGAGCCTCCAGAGCCTACTGTTTGCCGCATACGCAAAAGTCATGTGCATGGACACTGGGAAAACAGACGCCGTCTTTGGAATCTACCTGGCAAACAGAACAGGCGAGGCCGAGGAAAGTGACACAGCCAACGATCTCATGCACTATCCAACCCTATGCTTGGTCCCGCTTCTCGTGCCGTCACCCACACAACGCAGCTTGATCGATCTGGCGCAGCAGATTCAGAAGGACATCCATGCCATATCGTCTTCGCAGGCGCCATGCTTGCCTGCACCGGCAACAGCAGGTCTCTGGGAAATTCGGGACTGGACGGGCATTGAGGTAGACTCGTTCGTCAACTTCTTGCTGCCAGATCAAAACATGGAACCGGAATCTGCTGAGACGTCGGCTGTAAGCCTGGAAAGCGTCAACGCATTGGATGGTTCATTGGCGACGCGCATGTCTGATGCCAGTTTCTTCAAACCGGACTCGTATGCTGGTCTCCAGACAAACACAGTCAAGGATGCATACAAGGTGAGCTTACCGGCAGGAACTGCGTCTCTATTGAGGATGTACCCGATACTAACTCCATACAGGATGCCGTTGATTTTGAAGTCGCCATTCACGGTGATCAGTTAGACATGGGAGTGTTTGGGTCGCATGCCAACCTTGGGGCAAACGGGGCGGACGAACTCATAAACAAAGTCGTTTCTAACCTGCAAGAAAGCAGTGTTGGGGAGTAAACGAAAGGTTTTGGGTATATTTCTTTGGATATCTTAGATTTTGGTTTGAAAGTTTTAGATGTTTTGGATTTTTCAGTACATATATAGCGGTGTATATTTTGTGGATTTCAGTTAGATTCATTTGTTTTCGCGTTTCTCAACCTGTCAGTCTCTCATCTGTCTTGCATTCAGATTGACCCGTTTGTTTCGCATCCAGCCACGCCAGGCTTCGTATCTGCCGTCATCGTGCTCTCCGGCCGGCCAGTCGGCCAAGAAGTCCGGACATGTTCCCTTGATGACCTTGGGCACGCCGTGCCAGGCAAACCGTTCATGGCCGGTCATGTATATAGCATCACCGGAACGGAGGCGAAGCAAAACGTAGGGCTTCTTCTCTCGAGGCCTGTCGCCGTCGTCCTGTTCTGTGCTGTCCGCCTCGGCAAACTCCCCGGTTGGTGCCGCCATGAAGAGAGCGTCGCAGCCCATGCTGAGGCTGATTAGGCCCTTGTCGGTCTCTTCTGACACGTCGCGATGCATCATCATAGTGTCTCCGGGTGTGTAAAAGTTGACAATGGCAGCCTGTGCGTCCGTCTCGGGAAAGAGGCCCTTTAGGAGGCGGGCGAGGTCTGGTGGAAACGGCGGGGTGCGGTTG
Source organism: Grosmannia serpens (assembly GCA_029299595.1). Lineage (NCBI taxonomy): Eukaryota > Fungi > Ascomycota > Sordariomycetes > Ophiostomatales > Ophiostomataceae > Grosmannia > Grosmannia serpens. The sequence goes on along the minus strand of JANSMH010000009.1, from coordinate 196,749 downwards.
TCGGCGTCGTCGTCATCGTCGTCGTCGTGACCGTCGTCATGGCTGCCTTCGGGATATACACGTCGCGTCCAGTCGTACTGTCCACCGAGCGTGACCCAGTGCAGACGGCGTTCCAGCACCTGGCTGATGGACAGCGGCCGGTGGACGGCGGGGTCCTTGGGCACAAACTTTGCCGGCTCGGCGGACGTGGCGCTGTCGTCCTTGTCGTCGGGTGGGTAGGAGAAAAAGGACGCACGGCCGGGGGGGTAGGGCAGGACGTAGTGCAGGTGCAGGTTTGTCTGGTGGCGCGGACGGCTCAGGTCGCGGTGGACCATGCGGTCGAGGAGGCGGGTCTGCACGGCGGGCGGGACGAGCGAGGGCACGACAAGCAGGCCTGATGGTGTTAGAGGGATGTGAGGTGAATGAGGGAGGACGGGGAGACGAGGAGAACGAGGGAAAGCCAGACGCACCTGGAAGAAGCGGATGGGCGTAGATGGGGACGTCGGCGGCTGGTGCTGCGGGCTCGGCGGTCCGTCCGTGGCCGCTCTCTGCAGCCTCGCCGTCGGCCATAAAGGCTTCAAGGGCCTCGGCCACGCGCTCGCGGGGTAGCGTGCCGGCGAGGCGCAATGCCCCGTTGTCGACGTCGTCAACGTCGTCGCCCTGCAGGATCTCGTCGGCTGTCGCGCGCGAATAGGCCTTCCAGCAGCTCCGCAGGTAGCCGGACGGCTGCTCGTGCGCGTCCAGTCCCGCAATGGCAGCGGCCGTCATGGTGGTCTCGGCGTCGTCGTCCTTGTCCTGGCAGGCAGCCTGTCCGGCAGGCTCTTTTGCTTGTGTCGTGGTGCCACTTTTTGGCCAATGTCTGGATGCTAAGTCAGCAATTTAATTTACTATGTAGCAGCACATTCTTTCGCAGTTGCCCCGCCATCTGAGGGGCGATAAGATAAGAACAGAACGCGCCGCGACGCGTCCCCTCCCTTTCAGCCCCCCCCTGCTCCCGCCACAGTTTACGCGGGCTGGAGGCTGCTTTATTTGTTTACGCCACTGTCCAGTGTCCACAGGTTTCCAGCCCGTGCTTTGTAAATAAAGCAAACTAATTGCTTCCTATCAAAATCTTTGACGTCCAATCCCGCCTCCACCACTGCAACAACCTGAGCGGCATCCCACCTGTTGCTTCTGCTCCGCTTCTAACGCCTGTTTCCCCGTCTTTTTCTCTCCTTCTCTCTCTTTTGGTTTTGTCTTGTGTCTTGCTCCCGCAACGTTGCTGGACCAGACCTCCACCCTTTCGTTTCCACTTCCTGCTGTTCTCGTCATGGCTCATTGCCTCTAAATCTTTCAATCCCCCCCCTCCCTCTTCCCATTCGCCCCCCCCCCCCCCCCCTGCTTCTTTTTTGCTTCCTTTTTATCTCAAACTGTGGGGCTGTCTGTAACCCAGTCATTTCATCTCTCGATATAACGCGGAAGACAATATAACGTCTCTCTCCGATCCTCCTTCCCGACCACACGGCGACCCAACAGACAGGACCAGACGATTTTCAGAACTACGTTCAACCAACCTGACGGCGACACTAGACAGCTAGACAATCCGCACCTGATTCTCTCTCCCCGTCTCTCTCGATTTGCCCCCCCCCCTGCCTACCTGCTGCCCAGCTGCCGACCATGGACAACTACCAGAAACTCGAGAAGATCGGTGAAGGTGCGTGAATGCAGACAGACTACTCCCAGGCAGGCCGAGGACGGAAGAGAAGCCCAAACTGTGGCAAGAGGCAAGATGATTGATGCTGACTGCGTGCGGCCACGTCCGCGAGACAGGCACGTACGGCGTCGTGTACAAGGCCCGCGACCTCTCGGCCGGCGGGCGCATCGTGGCGCTCAAGAAGATCCGGCTGGAGGCCGAGGACGAGGGCGTGCCGTCGACGGCAATCCGCGAGATCAGCCTGCTCAAGGAAATGCGGGATTCGACGATTGTGCGGCTGCTCAACATTGTGCACGCCGAAGGCCACAAGCTGTACCTCGTCTTTGAGTTTCTCGACCTCGACCTCAAAAAGTACATGGAGGCGCTGCCGGTGTCGGACGGCGGCCGCGGCAAGGCGCTGCCCGAAGGCACCGGCTCGCGGCTGCAGAATCTCGGCCTCGGCGACGACATCATCAAGAAGTTTATGAGCCAGCTGTGCGCCGGCGTGCGCTACTGCCACAGCCACCGCATCCTGCACCGCGACCTCAAGCCGCAGAACCTGCTGATCGACAAGGACGGCAACCTGAAGCTGGCCGACTTTGGCCTCGCCCGCGCCTTTGGCGTGCCGCTGCGCACCTACACCCACGAGGTTGTCACGCTGTGGTACCGCGCCCCCGAGATCCTGCTGGGCGGCCACCAGTACTCGACCGGCGTGGACATGTGGTCCGTCGGCTGCATCTTTGCCGAGATGGCCACCCGCAAGCCGCTCTTTCCCGGCGACTCGGAGATTGACGAGATTTTCAAGATCTTCCGGTGGGTTTTTTTTTGTTATTGTCTGGGAGTGTGCCTGTGTGCCTGTGTGCCTGCTCTAACGATGACCAGCCTCTTGGGCACCCCGACGGAGGACGTCTGGCCCGGCGTCACCACATATCCCGACTTCAAGGCGTCGTTCCCCCGGTGGATACAGGACACGGACACGGCGCTGTGTCCCAGCCTCGAGCCGGCAGGCCAGGAGCTGCTGGAGCTGATGCTCATCTACGACCCGGCCAGCCGCATCTCGGCCAAGCAGGCCTGCAACCATCCGTACTTTGACGACCTGGCCAGCAAGACGCAGAGCCGGACCACCTACGGCAGTGGATATCACTAGCACGGATATCCATATTGACGGTGGGTGGCGGAACGCAGCAACGAATACGCCGAGGCGGGATGAGCAGCAGCCAGCAGGGCTGTAGAGACCCGGATGTGTTTCCTTTCCTGCATGCAATCTGAATGCTCGGGGTTTCTCATTTCTCTCTTGGCCATGTCTCTTTTTTGATGTTGTTTTTTTCTCTCTTTGTTTCTGTCTTGCTGCTTCCTGCTTCCTGTTTCCTGCTTCCTGCTTCCTGCTTCCCGCGTCCTGCCGTTCTGGGTTCCCATCTTCCCATCTTTATATTTCCCTTCTTTTCGTTTTTGCTCTCCTTTTCTTGCTGTCAGTCACTTCATGCCATAGGCACCGGCGTTTTTCTGGAGGCGGATGGAAGGGAGGATGGAAGGATACAATACAATGACGAGAGTGTTCATGCCCCTGTCGCCGCCGTCCAGGTGATTTCGTCTCGAGCACGGATGGTACGCAAGACGAGCCTACCTGCTGCAGCTCTGCAGCGATATGCCACGTTACAACCGCCGCTGTAGCCGTATGCCGTATAGCAGTCCTGCTCGCCTCATCGCGTGTCACCGTGTCACAGAGCATTTCGTGCCTATGCTCGAGGGCCTGCCGGATATGTCTACTACAGACGAGAGGCGTCATCGACGGCCATGGCCGATCGATACGTCACATATTACAGTGTCTTTTTATCGGCTCGCTTGCATGGACCAGGACCTCGACCTCTCTCGTCCGTGAACTTTCGCTAATAGCCAGAGATGAAAATTGCGTGAGACATGACATGTCACCACAAACAGATAGCAGCGAGGGAGAGCGGCCTCGTCTCCCTCCTGCAGGCTGTCAGAGCTAAGATATCTTGCATTCCTCTGCGAGCACCACGCAATGTGCACGCCGGCACAAGTCGCCGGTTTTGGCCAACGTTTTGGCGCGGAGAGCAGGTGGAAGCAAGGGAGATGGACGGACTACTCGCTTTGGCAAGCAGAAGCGATCTCGCTTGCAAAAAGGGCGTTATATCGGCACCGAGGAGAAAGGAAACAAGGAGACAAGGGAGAGCCTTGCCCGATCTCTGGACAGTCCGAGACATCGTATTGAAGAGCCTGAGCATGTGTCACTAATACGAGCACTGCACCCCAGATGGCACGAAATGCCCGAAGCACAAGAGCCGATCTCACCTGGCCGCTACGCAATATTGCTACATGGTACGGCGTTTCTTTTTCCGCTCGTCTGGGTCAGAGTGCTTGCATCGGCCAGGAACGAGGTGCCAACGGGCCTGACTACTGGCATCCCTTGACAGTGTCCCAGACTCTGCAAGATTGGACGTCTTGGCCGGCGGTTCGGGATGCCCTCTGGCACATCGTCATCTTGCTGGCAGCCGGCTGTCTCGATCCGCATTCTTCATTCCGATTTGGGGGGTTCCTGGAGCCTCCCGTGGTTCAGACACCAGACACCAGCCGCCCGATATGGCTGTCGGCCACTCTCTCTGCCAACGCGTCTCACCCATCTCACGACTCACGAACAAGGTCTGCTGTGTAGCTCACCATGCGTCTCAAACACGCAACAAAAAAAAAACAGGCCATCCCGGCGCAGACGGAAGTCGGGCCCGCCTCTCTGCCCAGACACGGTGTTCTGCAATAATAGACGAGACAAACACAGGGCCGGCGCAAAGCTGCCGCTGCTCCCGCGCCCTTGCCTGAAACGACTCACGACTCACACGGCCGAGACGATTGCGCTGGCGAATCCCTGCCCCGCCGGTTTCAGCACAGGCTGCAGAACGGCAGCAGAACAAAGGGCATACGGGCGGCAGCCGCCGCCAACGGCGAGTGCGCAGCTTCCTCTGTGCGCGCGGCTATGGTTGACAAGGAAGCGATGCAACCTGTAAGATACGGAAATAGTGAAGGCGCTCTGGGGCGGCCGCACGTCTGCACTTCGCCACAAGGCAAGCGCTGAGAGCGAAGATGGAGGCGGAATTAATAAGAGAAAACAAGCGAATAAATCCCCGAAGCAGAAAAAGAAACCAAGGCAGCCGTGCCGTCGACGCCCGTCTCGCCTTCCGGAGGTCGACCGTGGTGAGTCCAGCGAGGCCGGATCTCTGATCGCTGCAGGCCCGTCGTCTATCTCTCTGCCTTGAGCTCTCGGATGTGTGGGAACCAAGGCGCAACGACTCTTTTTTCCCTGGGCGAGCGGTGTCCCCCATTTGTCTTGGCCGCCTTTTCGCGCATCTCAGCTGACCGCCTTTTTGGCTGCCCTCCTTCACCGTCGGCCGTCGCCAGATGCAAGGTCCCCGGGGCCCAACTGAGCACTACATGGCACACATCATAGTGAGATGCTGATCTGGCAAGGTGTGCGCGTGCTTTTTTTTTTTTTTTTTTTTTTTTTGCCTGGGGGCGTGGCGGAGCTGGCAGACGCTGCGATGTGGAAAAGGCAGGCGCGACGGCCGATTGGCGGTCAGGCCGGCGGCAGCGCGCACACACTGTTTCAGGTGGGTCGGCCAATCCGAGCGTCTGCTGGCGCCCCCCCTCGGAATAATGGGCTGCGGCTTTGTGCTGGCAGAACGTGGGAAGCCTCTGGAGCCAGCCGTCTGCTGGCTGCCTCTGATTTGAAAGCGACGTGCAGATGGGACAGGTCGCGCACAGCTACACAGTAGCCACACGACGCAGGACATGGCCGAGGAGCTCTGGCTGTCAGGAGACGCAAGGCATGTGGGCTGGCAGACATGTGTCCCGAGGCAGGCCCGATAATAAGATACCAGAGAGTAGAGGCGGAGGGTCTGCTGACGGCCAGCATGCAAGATACGTAGGCTGGATGCGTCCCGATCGTCGTCCACGCATGGAGAACTACGAGGCATGGCTGTCCTCGCAGCTGCCGGACGAGACCGTCCGCATCATCTCGAGTCTGGAGGACCCTCTTTCTCTCTCTTTCTGTGTGTGTGTGTGTGTGGATAATACGAGCTCGGTGGGTGCTTGGTTGGCTTTCCTTTTTCGTCGTCCCATTTCTGTACGCGTCCTGCTTCTTTTTGTCCTAATATGGCCTATTTGTCCTTTTTGCCTTTTTGGTCTTTTTGGTCTTTTTTTTTTTTTTCACGTCCCTTCCTCTCCCTTCGTGGTGTCTTGCCCTGGCACCAGCTGGCAGGACACAATGGGCCTAGGGATAACGATGAGCCGGATCAGCGCCCGGCCCCTGGATCTACATAGTACGGTGTACCGGTCCATTCGGGCAAGTCGCGGCTGGCCCCAAGAGTCCCGGTTGGCCCCAACGTCCACGCCGGCCAGCCCAATCCCATCGCGCCAAGACCAAAGGGCTAAAGGGCGGCCGCGAGGAATGTTGGCCATTGTCTAGCGTTCCCCCTCTTTCCCCCTTGCTGTGGTGAGAGACAAGCGGCGGGATGCAAGCTATTTACGGAGTGCATTCGATAGTCTCCCCGTCTCGTCAGACGGCTGATGGAATGGCTTTGCACCATGGAAGATACTGTGCAGTTGATGTCGCCGGGAAGTACTCGTACGGAATACATGCATAGTAGTAGTCGCACATGTGCCCATGGACGTTATGTACGAGTATATCTGCTCGATTCCACCGTGGGACCCACCGGATGTTATCAAAAGAGGAGAGGATCTGTTTCGATTCGGCGAGCAAGACGAATGGGACGGCCTGCTCGCCACGGAGGGAGGACTGATTGGCCGCCGGGCCAGGGCCAGATCGGACTGCGGCTGTCAGGGGGGCCAGGGGCAGAGGGATACGACCATAATAGTATGTACACCACGTCAGATTCGCAGGGCGCACAGAAGAAGCGTGCCGCGCTCGTTTCGACACGAAACGCATCGTACGCAAGACGCCGTCCCGTCGGCCGTGTCGAGGCATTGCTGCCCAGACAGACCGCATCTCTGCGTGCCAGGTAGCATATCCATACTGCGAGCACGATATGTAGCCATAGTCAGGGCCAACTCCATACATGTCCGATCGTAGGCACCGGATAGTGGGCCGGGCCACGCCACAAGGACAACGCATCACCGCCCAGCCTTCCGGCGGCCTTCTGCTCGTATTCTTTGCCTCTGGCGTCTTGTGGGGAAAGCAGCAGGACTTTTGCAACGTCCGCCCTGAAGGGGCGGCCCTGGCTCGCACGTACTCCGTACTCCGTACGGCGTACTTGCGCCCATTGGCTGCTGCTAGCCCTGCTCGCTGGAGAGCGCGTTGCCCTCCGCTCGTTGGCCGCCACCCGTCGCCCGCCTGTTTCATCTCTGCTGGCCGTTGGGCCTGGCCGGCAGCTGCGCGGCCGCCGGGGACCAATCGAAGCCGCGGCCAGGCAGTCCAGGGGGGGGGGGGGCGGGTGTGCTGGCAGCAAGGCCGCGGGAAAAAAACAATGTAAGATATTATGGCAGCGTTGCTCGTGGCCACTCAGACGTCGCCTGCTGCAGCCTCTTGGCGACGGGCGACGCGCTTGTGGAAGCGCTGGAGCCTGCCGACTGGAGATGGAAACAAGCTGGACGGAAACTGCAAAACGAGTCCCTGAAAATAGATCTTCGCGCTGCTGCTGTCCCGTCTTCGTCGCCCTTGATAAACTCGTCATCGCGACCCCTCTCGTCCGTCTCTCTCCCACTCTGTCATCGTCTCACTCATCAACAGCCTCCCCCCCCCCCCTCGTTCGGTTCTTCTCCTTTCCCTCCTAGCTTGGCCAGCCCTTGCTTTGCCGCCATCTGTCCTTCTGCATGCCAGTTCGCCCCTCGGAACCAGCCCTTTCTTCCCAGGCTCAACATCGCCGTGCACTGCTGGCCATTGCACCTCGTCAAAAGGCCCGCCTCCCTTGTCGGCTCCCTGCCCCATTCCAGTGCTGGCTGCTCGAATCTCCCGCTCGCCTCCTGCCATCACGACCCTAGACCTCCCTTTCCCGCCTTCTCTTCACTTAAAAAGGCTGTGCCCGACTTCTGCATACCGACCCCGATTGACAGCCCCAGCTCCTCCACCACCAGTCAGCCTCTTTCAGGCATTCCTTCTCTAGGCGCCTCGGACGCCTTGTCTGCTCCTTCACCACGCCGACGCTCGCCTGCTTGCCGCATCTCTGCAACACTCGCTCGACCAGTCTCCACCGTCTCCCTCTCGTGACACCGTTTGACAAACGTGTCTCTCCGTTTGCTGACCATCCCAATCGGGCAATCGCTCTGTATTGCCACCTCGTTTGCATTGTCGGACAACCGCACCTTCCCTCAATTTCCACCTCGGCTCTCGCCTACTATTTCTTCCCTCTCTCGCGAAAGGAAACCCCCCTCTTTTTTAACCTTTTCACGATCCCACTTTGCATCGCGAAAAGCCTCATTCTTTACACCCGCAAAAACACCGTCGCTGCCAGCCGCCCCGCCCCGCCTGTGGACCCCGTCTCTGCTTCCTGCTCGGCTTTTTTCTCTCTCGCCTTCTCTGCGGCATTCCTCCGCCGGCCATTCTGCATTCCAGCTCTCTTCTCTCTCGCCATCGACCGGCTTGTTACCTTGCCAATCCCTGCCTCTTTGCCCCGGACTTGTCCGCTCTAGCGCCTCCTTACGTGCCCTGGACCACCCAGCTCTGCTCAGCGCACCCAACACGTCGTGCCTCGTACTCCCAGCCAATCCTGCCCACTAAAAGCACGCGCCAACCCACCGCCATCCTTGCAAACGACGCCGCTGCGCAACCCTCGGCCTCCCTTCCAGCTGGGCCCTCACGCGCTCATCCACACCCCCCTCGACATTTCTCACCCCCCCCCCCCTCTCCCCCCCCCCCTTCTCTGCCGCGCATCCACCACCCCCCCCCCCCTGCGCCTGCACTCGTTCACGTCAACCACTCCCTGGCACGCACCTGCCGACTTACGAGACCTAAAGAGCTCAGCCTCGTGGCTCTCGCAGCCATTTGACCTGCTTGGCTTGGTCCACCTGCACTCCCAATTTTTCAGAAACCGACCCTCTTAGGCGGCCCCTTGTGTAAAACAAGTCTCTGTCGCCAAGTCCCTTTGCTCGTCATTGAGCCCTGGCCCGCCCAAATTAACCTCGCCGCATCCACATACGCCTTCAGGTCCCGTCTCCACCGACTCTACCTAACACCCACCACTGCCAACAACGCAGCTCCCCCCTCTTGGAATATAATATTCCGGGCTCGCTCACCTTCCTCTGGAACGCTCTTGCTCTGCTCTCCCAACCTTCCTCTGGGGCGGGGATTTTGTTTCTTTCAACAACACTGCTCGCTATTCTTTGCATTCGTTGGAGAACATATAGAAAGTCTCTTCTACTCCTCGACTAACATCATTTGCACAACAACCCAAACCCCAACAACCCAACAAAACACTTGACAACCCGTCTCTTCTCTCAACATCCTCACCATCTTCATCATCCTCACCCCCCTCCCCGCTTCCCATCATGGAACCGACACAGCTGTCCATGCCCGAGCTGAACGCGGCTGCCCTCGAGCAGTTCGTCTTCACGCCCGTCAACCGCCACATGATCAAGTACCTGGCCGATGCTGCCTTCAACGTCATCCAGTGCGACCCCAACATGATGCCGCCCACGGCCTCGGAGGTCCACCGCCGTAACCAGTCCGCACACCCCGAGGCTGTCTCTCCCTCGCCGGCTCCCCGCGCCGTGCGCCAGGAGGACGGCAACCTTCCGACCCTGGAGGTCTTTATCAGCCAGCTGGTCGTCTCTTCCAACGTCCAGGTGCCCACGCTCATGAGCACTCTGGTGTACCTGCACCGGCTCAAGTCCCGCCTGCAGCCCATGGCCAAGGGCCTCCGCTGCACCACGCACCGCATCTTCCTTGCCGCTCTGATCCTGGCTGCCAAGTACCTCAATGACAGCTCGCCTAAGAACAAGCACTGGGCCAACTACAGCGTCATCACCAATGAGGTCTACAACTTTGGCTTCAGCCGCACCGAGGTCAACCTGATGGAGAAGCAGCTCCTCTTCCTGCTGGACTGGGACCTGCGCATCGCCGAGGAGGATCTCTACCGGGAGCTGGACGTGTTCCTGGCCCCGTTGCGCCAGGACGTCGCAGCTCGCCATATCCGGCACCAGAACCGCCGCCTTCGCCAGCTGCAACAGCAGCAGGAACTGGAGGCGCGCCAGCGTCGCCTCTACGAACAGCAGCAGCAGCAGCAGCAGCAGCAGCAGCGGGAAGATATCCTTCGCTTGCATCAGAAGCAGCAGGAGGACGAAGCTGCTGCCGTCGCTCCGAGCTCTGCCGGCTACCCGACACCTCCTCGCTCGACCAGCTCCCGCGGCAGCTCGCGGTCCGATGACCTCTGCACAATGTCCATGCCCCGCCTCGTCTACAGCGCCAGCTCCAGCTCGACCAACAGCTTCGCCCCGTCGCTCAGCTCCTCGCGCTCACATTCGCGCGCCTCGACGCCGCTCTCCGTCGAGCTCGACGACCATCGGTCCTACCTCTTCCCCCTCGACGACGAGCCCCACACACCGCTTCGTCTCATCAGCACGCCCAGCTCCCTCGCGGGCTCAAAGCGCACCCCCAGCCCCCTCTCCAAGGGGAGCAAGACTCTCCTGCCCTACGAGATCAGCGTCGACGACCTTCGCGAGATCCATGAAGGCACCAACCGCGTTAAGCGTGTCCGCGGCATGCTCGGTCGGGTCTTTGGATCGACCGTACTCATTCGCTAAACCCCCAATTTTTCCTTTGTCCTTTTGTTGTTTTCTTTCACCTTGTGTTTGGCGTTTTTGGGGAAAGCGTGGCGTTTACAGGAATACAGCTTTGCTTTTTTTTTTTTTGCGCTTTTTATTTCACATCAGCACATCACATGGCGTCAAGGCGGTCTTTTGGAGAGTATACATTTACATGGGTTGAGGTCTTGATTTCACAGGTATGGACATCTAATATGGCCCTTCAGGGGAGTGGCCAGGACAGGCAGCAGTGGCTGCTGAAAAGAAGGATGGAATAGCAGGTCCCAGGTCGGAGGCTGCTTTGCATAGATTCCTAGCTGCGGATACCTCTCGTTTCCTTCTCTAAATTACACCCATCGCATAAAAAAATAATAGCTACATTATACTTCAAGCAAGCACCGGCAGTCTGCGGAATAGTGGCCATGGATGGGGATGGCTCAGAGTGAGCTGTTCCTGGCAAAAGTACGGCCCTGACATCTGGCCGCCCTGGCTGTGTACGCCGTAGAAGGCTGCGAAGAGAGGCAGGCAGATTTCGCATGTATCTTACCTGTTTGGACAGCAGACCGCCTGATGGCAGCAGTGTCAGAACAAGACAGGAGCCGCATAAACGGCCATGTTGCTGCTGCGGCCCTGGGCCGGCTCCCTTGCAGCCCGGCGACAATAACAGACCTGGCTCTTCCACACGCCCCCTCCCTGCGCAGTGCGGTGGGGGCCGCTACCAATCTCCATTTGGTGATGATGGCGAAGATGGCGATGATCAGTGTCGCCTTCTGGCCATTGTGGCACAAAAGAGGAAACTACCTGCAGTCTGCCCGCCAGTGCGCCTGAGCCGTGCTGTCGCACGTCGATGAGCCCCAAGCCGTTCATTTTGCTCTTTTCTATTTTTGCTTCGCCTTTGCGCTTGTCGCATGCCCTTCTCGTACTCGTATTTCCCCGGTGCGAACGTGGCGGATTGTCAACGTTTGTCGAAACACGCGGGAAACTCAGCCACAGCGACACGCTTTTTTCCTCGTCTCCGCCTGCCAGGCACCAATCAATCGCGGTCGAGTTATTGGCTTCCCGGCTTTTCTGCAATCGTCGCCTTTATGACTACGAGTAATACGGCTTACGCTTATCGTTGGAACGTCTTCCCCACACAAGGGTTAAAAAAGCCACATCCTGCGGTTTTTTTTTTTTCGTCATGATGCTTTTGGAATAAGCTTGATTCTTGTGCGCCATACTGTACTCGTAGTCCGCCAACCTCGCCCCCAATGATACGCTGTAGAATCCTGTCGTATGCTTTTTTGTTGAGTGAGATATTTTTTTTGTCGGCCAGTACGGAAGACCGGTTGACGACACGTTGCAGTGGAATGGGACGGGGTGTGCTGTTAGCTTTGTTATTTTTAAGTCTCTTGGCGCAGATATCTTACATTTTCATCCTTTCCTCGGCCATTGCGGAGTAGGCCTACTGCCCGTTTTATTTTTTATTTTTATTTTATTTTTCTTACACGTCGTTTTATCAGAGTAGGGGCGGAGACAAGTCACCTTGCATTTCTACGGTCCTTCGGTTCAGTTCAAGATGCGTGAACCAGCTAGAACTTGACAGAAACATAACCCAAGTCTGCTAAAACGACAGAAAAAGAGGAGAAGCCGTCCCGGCGAGACTGTAACTTTCTCGTATAGGCGTCGTAAAAAATGGAGAAATAACAATGATAATGTACGAGTACTGAAATTAACCAAACACGGCTTGCTAGACTTTTGAAGAAATGAGCAGAAGAGTCAACGGCAACTGTGCTGCTTGATAATATTTGTATCAACAATCTTGACTGTTGTGCCTGATGGAGTATTCCCTCTTCAAGCTTTCTAAACATCTTTTCTTCTCTGAAATGGGACAAAGTTGGGATTTCCAATCGTTGCGATGCATATGACGTGAAACGTGCATCTTGCTCGTAGTAAAAGAACATTACATAACGCAAGCACTCTGATATCACGATTTGTCTCCTCAATTCAACAGTTGATACTTGCATCCCTTCAGTTCTTCTCTCTCTTCTTCCCAACTTCGTCTTCTTCTACAGATCCACGCCCTCATTCCGTCTGTCTGAGGCTACCCGTCTCTTCCCAGCGAATATAATACATTTATGTTGAGGCACCACCAGTTCGTTCATTCTTACGTGCTCATCTGCTATTGTTCGTACTATTTTACCAACGCCTGTCCTTTTGGTACATTTTCCAACATACTACTAGCATCTCTCTTGGACTGATGTGCCGTGCTTGGGCAAAACATCTTATCATTGTGTTGTAAATATCGCCAACATCAGCTAATTTCCGATACTGAAGATCATCCTCCTACTTGGGTCATTCGGCTCGTCCCTGTTGTCTAAATGATGATGGTATTGGTAGACGGAATTGGATTTCACTGTATGAGTGACGGGTTAGCTCGCTCTGTCTGTGTAACGACCGTCACTGAGTGACGAATTCCGGCATACTTTCTGTGGCAGCAGTTATCATTCAAGGTAATCACCATGTTTAACCATCACAATGCTAGTGGCTTGATCAGAGATACCCCACGAATCAACTGCAAGCCTGTAGATATCACATCCGAAAGAGGAAAAGGGGACGTAGAGAGGCGAGAAAGTAAAAAAAATATCAAATATGAGATAATGAGAAATGAGAAATGAGAAAACATAAAAGACCATTGAGAATAAGACGAATTGACATATGCGCCTGAAGAATGGGGTTGCAATGCCGACCCGCGAATAGAATTATATCAAGCTGCCCTTGTTTTCTGCGATAAAAGAAAGAAACATACGCGGACCACCCGACATCTGGCGATTCGCCATCCATTGGGCCATGCGAGCTTGGCTTGACTTTCCAGGTGGCAATATTTTTTGATGGTATTAACAATGTATTGTCCAGCCTCGATGTGCAGCCAAATGTTTGACTACCGTTTCCTCTCATCCAATAGCTACGCGCCTCGAAAACAGGCCGGCCAATTTACGCCAATGAACCCAAACCGGGGCCATGAACCTTTGTAGGAAGAGGCAAGAAAGAAATGTTACAAAAGACGGCGAATACAATAAAATCTCTCAGTCTTTGCTATTTTCAGTCGCGTCTTTGTCTGGAGGTGCGAAAAGCACCAACATGGCGCTGTATTTTAACCACGACATACAACACACCGACGCCGCCGTTTGCAATGTCTATCTAAAAACACTCGAATTATGCTGAATCTACATTTACTCACCCTTTCCGTATCCATTATCTTGACAGTCGCGGAAGCGGCCGGCCCGCCGGGCCAGGTCCGGGCAGCGACTCTCTGGCAGCAACGTTCTCCGCCGGTGCGAGGAATAGCCGCCCGGACAGCAGAGGCGGCTGCCGTGTCCACCGTCACCGTCGCTGCGGCGCTCCCGAGCACGGCGCCCCAGCTCGTCAACGACACGCTCTTCGTCTCGGCCATCCTGAACAGCACGAATTTCTTCCGCAGCGAGCACAACGCCACGGCGGCCACCTGGAACGTCACGATTGCAGCCTTTGCAACCGCCTATCTCGAGAACGACACGGACTGCACCTTTGCCCATTCTGGCGGCCCCTACGGCGAGAACATTGCCATTGGCTGCTCAGACGCGGCGTCCTGCGTCGACGCCTGGGGCAACGAGCGCGGCGAGTACGACTTCTCCAGCCCGGCCTTTACCGAGACCACCGGCCACTTTACGCAGCTGGTCTGGAAGGACAGCACCACCGTCGGCTGCGGACGTCGTCTCTGCACGGGCAGCAGCAGCAGCGAGAAGAACACGGGCTGGTTCCTGGTGTGCGAGTATTGGCCGCGGGGGAACATCATCGGCCGGTTCGGCGAGGAGGTGAGCCGGCAGGTGAGTGGAACGGGCAGCGGTACGGTCTCTGTGGACGGCCACTCCTCGTCCGGCGTGGTCATCGGGTCGCTGGTCGTGCTTCTGCTCTTGGCGGCGGCCTTGGCAGGCGATGCAGCGGCCGTGTTGGGCGGTTCATGAGGCCAGAGGACGGCGCTGGACAGCGTCGTCAGGCGGATGCGAGATGCAGACGTCCGTTTGTCGGATGAGACCTGCTAAAGGTGCTGTACAATGGCCGTTCAGAGCCAGCACTCGCTCTCCCAAGCCGCGCACGCGAGTGCTCTCTCCCTTGTCGGAGGCCGGGAGGGAAAGAAGCTCTCCCTCGTCGGATGGTCGCAGACTGGTCTCGCATATGTTGTCCGCCCCGTTCTCACGCCGTGGATTGATGCTGCAGTCGGTTAGTCGGCCACGCACTCTCTCCTGCTCACCGACCAGAACACGCGGGTCGTTGCAGACGTGCATGCGCACAGTCACATTGGCAAGCTGGCGAGCCAGCCATTTAGCGGCGTGCCATTCCTCTCGGATGCAGGCCTCGTTCCCCGTCGAGACCCCTGTGGGGGAGTTGTCTTGTCACCTTGCCAGCCGCAGCAGAAGACGCTTGCATTGTTGCATTGGTAGCACTCCAGCTGCAGCCGGCACTCTACTCGTATGTAATCTTAGCACTGCCCAAAAATTCCAGGAAAACGCGCTCCGTGCTTTCCCTCTCTGTCGAATGCATTATTAGGCAAACTTCCCCCGAGTCGCTCCTGCTGCTATTTCTCCCGTTGTGCCGGTGGCCGATGCCCGCTGCAGAATTGCGCTCTCGCTCCTTCCGCGCTGGCTGCTGCCCAAAGCCGCTCGCCAGACCCGCATTTGCTTGGGCTCAGTGGGTGGGGCTTCCAGGACCTCGTGGTGTCAGCCTTTTCCAGCCTCTCGTGCTTCTTCCAGCTTTCCCCAGCTGCTTCACTACATCGCCCTTCCGGACTCGTGTCATTTTGCTCGGCCTGCGGCGCTCGTCATTCTCCGTCGCCCCTCTGGAAGCCGGCTTTCACCATCCTAGAGTGCGCTGTCTCTTGCCATTCGGCGTGCGCCCAGCCCCGACCTGCACTGCGTCCTGCATTTTGCCCGTATGTAAAGATATCTTACAATATCTCGGTCTTGCCTTGTTTATTAGCTGATTTCCTTGCCCCCTGTCTTCAACTCCCCTCGCGTTGTCTCTGCTGTCCATCACTTCAACGTCTGCGCTCCGTTCACCGTCTGGCGCTCAATGTCCTCTAGAGCCGGGGGCTTGCCCGATCCACTAACGTAAGCTTTAGCTCTACCCTCGAGACGGTGGCGTCACGACTTGCGATTTCAGGCAGATCTTCGGTTACGTCTACAATCCGTCGACCGACACGCCCTAGGCTTCTGTTCCGTCGTCACGGCTCCTTTGCGTCCCAGACAGACAGCAGACACCGCCTTGCTACATTACGCATTCTGCGCCGCCTGTGCTGCCGGAGGAACAAAGACACAAGCTTCTCTGCGACGGAATCACGGCAGCTCAATTCGTCCTTCCCACGTCTCCGAAGGCATCGAGGCTTCGTACGTCACCCGCTCCATACCATGGCCTGCCACACATATATAAGGCGCTGCCCGTCGCCCCTGTCTATGATCCTCTCCTTTCCCCATCCTTCCGCTGTCCTGATCGCACCAATCTTTGTCACCCATTTCCCCCCTCTTCCCCGCCTACACTCCCACTTCCTGCTGAAGATTAATACTAATTTCGTCCCCTCCTCCACTCTTCAGACCTCCTCTCTGACCTACAAACCCTGAACGTGCAGCTCGGGAGACGACATGCCGAAGAGTTTATTCGGACCGTCCCGACAACCAAACCAATCCTGTTCGAGTGCCGTCTAGGCTGCGTCGAAGCACTCTTTTCCCCCCCACTCCGTCCACCAACCTTTCCTGCCTTTGCGGCGTACACAATACCTGTCCATCCTCGCCCTTCTGCAACCTCCTCCGTAACACAAGCAGTCGTCAGGTGCCCATCCCTCCTTACAAACCGGTCTACCGTCCCTGCCTCGAAATCCGTGCCAGACGGACCCATATATTGACAGCGCCATGGACGACAATCTGGGCGTGGCCCATACGCCCATCCCGGGCTCCATACCGGCTGCTGCACGCTCCGCGCAAGGGTTCTTGGCCAGAGACTTCTCTTTCGATACCGTGTCGCGTGCCACCTCGCCAGGCGTGCCTGGCTCTCTCCGCCCCGATGACGACAACAAGAAGCGCTACCGTCTGCGCACTTTTAGCTATCTCAGCCAGCTCCCCTACCCCGTCGAAGACGAGGCCGAGCGCGATGCCACCCTCGCTGCGATTCTGAAGAACCTATACATCTCCATCAAAGCCGAGGACTTTGCGCCCGGCGCAGTGCACTGGTCCCGCGAGCTGCAGGGATGGCTGAACCTCAAGTTCGACATGACCCGCGACCTGCGTGCCAGCCTGGCCAAGCTCTACTACCATCTCGCCCTGGCGCCCGGTCTCGAGTCCACCGTTACCGACCGCTTTGGCCGCATGCTGGTAACCCTGACCAAGAAGAGACATTACCTGAAGCCGGGCGAGGATCTGATCCTGGACTGGCACCCGCTCTGGAAACAGCTGAAGAGCATCGTGTTGCCCAGCGAGATCGCCGTCCACCAGTCTGTTCAGGCTCGTGTGTATAAGCAGATCTTGCGCCTCTGCCTGCACGTCCAGTCCTACCTGGACCCGAGCGAACGTCGCGAGATGCTGGATGAGATCCTCCCCTACTTCAGCACCCCCGACATCTCGAACAGCTTCGTCGTCATCGGCTTGCTGACCATCATGGTCCCCACAACTCCGGCGCCCTTAACGAAGCCGCAGTCCCAGCCGTCCGCCTTCCTGCCGACGTATTTCCATCTCTGGTCGTTGGTGAACCGGTCCAAGGCTGTCGACATCTCTTTCCTGGACATCCTCTCGCGCTTGGCGCGGGACCATCTCACGTGCGAGCATGTTCCGTTCAGCGAGCACGGCATCTTCACCAAGGACCAGTCCGATCTCCTCTTCACCTCCCTCCTGCGACTGACCGAGATCCCCGTTGGCCAGGCGAACTCGCCTTATGTGTCCAGCCTGTCCTATGCCTCTGGCCTTGCCGTTTTCCTCGACAAAGACCGGAAAAAGTATCCTATTCCCTACATGGCCGCCCGCTGGATTGTCCATTCTCTCTCGCCGGCATGTCTGCTTCCACAGGACAACAACTCGTCGCCTGGCAGCAGTGTTCTCACCGGCCTGGAAGGCTTCCTGGAGTCGATCGACACCTTTTTCCATCCCTCAAACCAGGGCACCTGGACAAGCTTTTTGGCCCAGTTTACGCATCACCTCGCCGACATTTTCGTTAACCGCTGGAATCGCGAGCAGAGCGGGGAGCTCAGCACTCCCGCCTCCCGCCGTATCACCCCCGAGCTGAAGCGCCGCTTTGTGTTGGCTCTCCGCGACGTCACTTTTATGGGCCTCTTTGGCAAGAGCCAGAAGGTTACCGGATATTATTACGTTACCTTGCAGTGCCTCGCTTTTCTGGAGCCGAGCCTCATTCTCCCTGGTGCCCTGCAACGCTTCTACCCAAGTCTGCAGGGCCTGGTTGAGGTGCACCGAACCACGGCTAGCTTGTGTGGCTTACAGATGATTGCTCATATCCTGTCACGCGAGAAAGGCTTTCGCTGCCATGTTACTGCCCTACTGGCGCTGGCGTTGCCTGGCATCGACGCCAACGATTTGGGGAAAACTCAACACACGTTGAGCTTTATACAGAGCGTGGCGCACAGCATCCCCTTTGCGTCGTTGACCAGTGATGAAAGCGAGATTCACGACACCGGCTTTGCCGTGCAATGGGTCCAGGGCGAGATGGAGCGCTTCGAGCGCGAGGGCCAGGATGTCGAGATCGACTACAGCACCGAGCTCTCCGACGAAGTCGAGGCCAGCATTCTCCGCTCCTCCACCGCTGGCTTTGGCGAGTTTATCCTCGCGCTACTGGGCAAGGTCTTTACCTTGGTGGAAAACCTGCCAGACGCAGCCCATGTTCGGTCGGGGTCGCCAGAGGACAACGTGATCAACTCTTTACCTGCTGCCTTTACACCCTTATTTGCGTCGCTCTCGCCGGAGCTCTTTGATATCGCCCTGGAGAAGCTCGCGACCTTTGTTGGGTCGCATGTCGTCAACCAGGCCAGAGACGCAATGGCTTGGATCATTAATGCGCTCTGCAAGGTCAATCCGGAAAAGTCGCTAAAGGTCTTTGTGCCCATGCTGATTGTCAACATTCGCAACGAGATCGACTACAACGGGGCTGCTTCTGACCGGAGCAGTGGTGCTGATGTTCTTCCGCGGGACCGTGCTCTTGTCTGGTATGTGAGCATCCTGAGCATGTGCGTTGTCCATGTCGGTGGTGAAGTATTGAAGTACAAGGGTGAGCTTCTGTCTATTGCACAATATATGCAAGAAAAGTGCCGGGGCCTTCCCACCCTCCACATTTCCAACTTTGTGCATCACCTGCTTCTCAATCTGACGCAGACGTACACGATTGACAATGCCATGTTCGAGCCCGATGTTATCGAGGATGGCGTTCGAATTGAGCATTGGGGCCATACCACGTCCCCTTCAAAGCTCACCATCAAGTGGTACCGGCCTTCGCAACCTGAGATCCAGTTTGCGACCGAGCTGTTTGAGTCTCAGGTTAGCGGCGCCAAGGCCAAAATGGAGGCCCTGATGAGCGAAGTGCCGCCCGTGAGCCGCAAGGGCAAAAACAAGGAGTGGAGTGACGAGCTGTCTCGTGCTCTGTCTCAGATCCGCCTGGTGATTTCCGGGGTCTCCGCACTGTTTGACCCTGCCAGGGCCTCGACGACAAGGGGCGCCAAGGACCGAAGCAGAACAAACGGCCGTGACGCCGACGACATGCAGATCGACAGCGATTCTGCAGCGTCCAACGTCATAGGGGATGCGGATGACGACGCTGCCATAGATGAAGAAACCGACCCACTCGCAGAGGTCGCTGATGACGACGAGCTGCGCCGGCAGTTCACATACCCTGCAGGCTACCTTTTGGACCCAAAGAGCGAGCTGTTTGAGCGCATACACGAGCTGCGGGAGGACATTGGCCGTCTCCTGTCCCAGACGCACAAGTTTCTCAGCGAGTCGCAGGAGGACGACGTGACCTGCTTTACGGCACTGTATTCCACTTATCGGACATGGATTACAGACGTCGGATTCGAACGCTCGGCGCATCCGCTGGACCGCCTCCTGCGGCTCTACAGATCTGATACGGCGTCGTTTAAGATTAACGGGCTTCGGAAGGCATACCCCAGGGCACTCTTGGTAAAGCGTGCCGATGCCTACCAGCTGCAGCGCGTCAAGTACAACTCGACGTACCGTCTGAAGAGCGACCTGGACAAGCGCCTTCTACTGGACCTCGCCGAGTCCTGCACGTCGTTGTATGCCGACGTGCGCCGCGTTGCCCAAAGCTCACAGGACTCGTCTCTGAAGGTGTTGATAGGAGGACGTCCGCTGGTCATTCCCGTTGTGCTGGAAACGTTGCGCACTGCCTTGGAGGCAGTCGACCACGACCGCATCAAGGGTGCCATGTACACCCTGTTGTTCACGTCGCTGGTAAAGACGCTGCTGCGCGATTGGCGGTTTGCTCCGACGCTCATGCGCCTCTACATCGAGACGGCCGCGGTGGACAAGACATCCATCCAGCACCTGTGCGCAAGTGCCGTCTATCCGCTGCTCGAGTTTGGCCATGCGTTTGAGCGCATGGTCATCTTCGATCACGGCATGGTGGATGCTATTGCCCCGACAGACAAAGCCGAACTGTCCGACTGTGCGGACAAGATCGAGAGGCGGCATACCTTTATTGTAGGACGTCGCGCAAAGGTTGAAAAGAAAAAGGCCGCTTTGGGTCTGGAGCTTGCCGAAAAGGCAAAGACGACACACTGGAAGGTGGCCGTCCGCTGTGCCGTGTTTGCAAACAACATGTGCTTACGCTTTGAAAGCTTGGCTGCGCCCGCGTTTATTGATCTTGTGGCGAATGGCGCCATTGACCAGCATCCGACTCTCCGGTCCAGCTACCAGAGCGCCTTTTCCAACATCTTCATGTTCATAGACCGGCGGGCAGTCTACAATCACGACTACAAGCAGTGGCTGCTTGAGAAGGAGACGAGCAAGAACAAATTGGAGATCCCTGTACCTTCCGAAGGTGGTGATGCGGAGTGGACTCGGCGCTACCTGGACTCCTTCAGCCAAAAAGGTGCTGCGGACGATGCGGCCGATGCGGCCGATGCGGCCAGTGATGCCGTTCCCGAGCATTTTGTCGACTCGGACTATCCGGGCTGGCTGGCTTGGGGCAAGTCGTTTGTGGCATACCGAGCCAAACCAGCCGTCTTTGACGATTACGACGAGATTGAAAAGGCCACCCGTAGCCAAATCGGCGCGATCATCACCAAAGACTGGCTCAGACAGTGCTTTGATTACATGAAGCAAGAGCCGCGCGATGCGCACGCAGACAGGTTCAAGGTTTCGGACGTGTCGCTCCTGACACACATCTTTGAGCTGGTGCACAGCGGTATCGCGGCGACGTCGTTTGAGGAGGTCAAGGAGCTGGCGCTGGAGGTCTACGGCGACGGCTCGGATAGGCACCAGCACCGAGCCATGGCGGAGATCCTGGCGGCGCTGCTGTCGCGCGGCGTGGAAGAGCCCTGGGAATACCGCAACCGGGCCTGGGCATTTGCGGCGCCGATGCTCTTGCACATCATCAACGAGAAGCTGACGCCCGAAAACCTGCAGTACTGGATGACGTGCGTGCACATGATTACTGGCCTTCGAGACCCGCGTCGGTCACGCGAGCTGGTGCAGGGCCTCAGCGCATTCCGGCTCGACATGACGTCCAATGCGGCGTTCAAGGACTCGTCCAAGGTGTCGCTGCTCGAGTTCCTCGTCAGTGATGCAGGCTGGCATTTCAGGGACGAGAAACCTATCAAGGACGACATTCTGGCACACCTGGACCACCCGTACAAGGCAGTGCGTGAGGCTATGGGCCGCATACTGGCGACGATCTACCGCACACGCTACTACGAGGCTTTTCCCACAGTGGAGGCGCTGCTGGAGGCAAACAAGGAGGTGTCATCCATCGGGATCCGTCCGTACAAGCCGTCTCGGGAATTCTCGGAGACCATAACTGGCGTTTTCGAGCGGCTGGAACAATGGAGACTTGCACGAGTGCCTGGCCAGCAAGAACAGAGCAGCTACACGTCGGGCTCGAAGACGGTGCTGATCTGGCTGGACTGGATGCTGTCTTCGCAGGAGTGCACGCAGCTGGTCGAGTTTTTCCCAGAGCCGTTTATCGACCAGCTCCTGCACATGATGGACGTCAAGGAAGACCCGGAGCTGATGCGTCTGGCATACCATGTGTACCGACACCTGCCCAACGTGCCGCTGCGCGAAGGCGAGGACGATGCGTTCATCCGCAAGCTCATCGACGTGGGACGGTCGGCCAGCAGCTGGCACCAGCGGCTACGGGCGCTGATCAACATGCAGGTGATCTACTTCCGGCGGCTCTTCCTCACGCGGCCGTCGCAGCGCAAGCTGCTGTTCGATTCGGTCGGCGACATGCTGGCGGACTCCCAGCTCGAGGTGCGCGACTCGGCCGCTGCCACGCTGGCCGGCATGATCCGATGCTCGCCGGGCAGCATCCGCACGCCCATCATCCAGTCGCTCAAGCTTCGCTTCGAAGAGCAGCTGCGGGCGAACCCGATGCCGAGGAGGAGACGTTCGCTGGCGTCGGGCGAGAGCGGGCGCGACACGCCTGTCGACATGCAGCGCCAAGTCGTCCGGCGCCATGCCGCCGTCCTCGGTCTGGGGGCGCTCATCGAGGCGTTTCCGTATGCGACGCCGCCTCCTGCGTGGATGCCCGAGGTTCTGGCCCATCTGGCCACGCGCACAGCGAACGATCCCGGTGTGGTTGGAAACGCAACCAAGTCCATATTGGCAGAGTTCAAGAAGACACGACAGGACAGTTGGACTGTCGATCAAAAGGTAAAGGGTTTCTATCCGTCGTTGCCTTGACTTTGTTTTTAGGCGGAGACGCTAACCTCGTTTCAGTATTTTACGCCTGAGCAGCTAGAGGACCTTGAGGGTGTTCTTTGGAAAAGCTATTTTGCATGAAACCTTTGTTGGCTCAAGCTTGGAAAGGAACGAATGTGGCAAGCAGGAAGTTTAAATACCGTAGTATCATTATGAAGCATTGGACTACCAGAATGGTGGAGTCAATAATACTTGTTGGTGTTGGCAGTGATTGTACGATCTGGAACTGAACTGGATATTATTTATTACTTACTTACGCCTTGACGCAGGATTGTTGCAGTAAAAACCAGCAAAATTGCAAAAAGGAACTCCCCCGGGTGGGTTTGAACCACCAACCTTTAGATTGCAGAATTTCTCTGATAACAGTCTAACGCGCTATCCAATTGCGCCACGGGGGATATTTGACTGTGGCGATTCGCGTGGAAAAAGCCCACTTGAAGGTGGGCAGGCAGACCAAAAGGGATGAAGCAACGTCATTCCGCATTGCCGACGAATTACGGCGTCTAGCCTCAGCGAAACGGCGCGGGCCCAAAGCGCTGGTGTTGGTTGGAGGGAGCGGGACATTGTTGCCACGACGTTTCTTTCTTCTATTTCTGGGGCCGAAGGTTTCATGTAGCCGCCGCTCTTTTGGCCAGCCGAGTTTTCAGGCCGTCCAACAGGGGATACGGAGTATTAGAAAGGACTTGGCAGATTCAGTTGGCAGGAACGAGCTCTGCCAAGAATCAAGTGGGGCATTTTTGTTACATAGTATGGCAGGCGCGGAGGGAACCCAAACGAGTAGTGGGCCTCCCACTCAGCCATCGCTGCCACCCCGCTGCTCTGCGTGATGTGGTGCCCCTCCATTGCATCCCTGATAATACATTTTTCCCTGCTGTCGTCATAGCCCCATTTTCTGTTACAGGCCTTCATAAAGCGCAACTTTCCCACCCATTCGCAAGGCAAACACTTGCATCCATCTGCCACGTGCCTATCAATTCCGCCTCTTTAGCTGCCTATCCGCACTCTTTTCTTTTCGCTCTGCGCCGTTGTCGACCCACTCGAGACCACCAGACTCGGCTTCTTCGCCACTTTTCGAGCAGCACCCAGCCATCCCAGACAGAGAGAGCATGGCGCCAGACCCGTACCGTTCATCAAAGGGCGAGCTGGACCATGTCGAATACGACCGGATAGCGTTTGAGAGGGACCGGGAGCGAAGCCGGCGCGGCGAAGAGCGCGTCAACCGGTACGAGGAAGACGAGGTTTCCTACACGAACCGACGAGGCGCGCCTTTGCGACCGCGCGAGAGCTCGCCTCACATCGACTGGCCGACGGGCCGCGGGCGTACGTTCGAAGACGAGCGGGTGGTGCACGAGCGCGACAGGGTCACGATGCGCGAGCCGTCGCCGCCGCGTCTGGTGCGTCGCCAGTCCAGCCTCGACACGTTTGACCGCCAGCCGGGCCGCCGGTTCTACGACCACGTCGAGGAGACACGCGAGCGCGCGCCCGTGCGTCTGGTGGACATGCAGCCGCCGCCTCGCCGTCGTCGCCGCGACAGCTCCGTCGAGCGCGAGCGCAAGTTCACGGCCCGGTTCAGCGACGTGCACATTGACGCGGGCGGCCGCTACCGGGGCGACCGCGAGCGCGAGCACGTTCACGAGGCCGAGCTGATCAAGACGAGCGGCCGACGTCGCCACAGCCGGGGCAGAAGCAGCAGCAGCAGCAGCAGCAGCAGAAGCAGAAGCAGAAGCAGAAGCAGCAGTGCGGGCAGTCTCAGCAGCGGCGGGGTGGCGCTCAAGATCTCCCACAGCGAGTATCCGAAAAAGGGCAAGACGCGGATGCCGGCACGGCTGGTCTCGGAGCGGGCGCTCGCCGACCTGGGCTACCAGTTTATCCGCGAGGGCAAGACCATTGTCGTGCAGGTGGCGCTGGGCCAGGACAACATTGACGAGGTGCTCAGGCTGAGCCAGAACTACAAGAAGAGTAAGTCAGAGAGGAAGCCTCTGGAAGCCTCTGGAGAAGTCCATTGCTAACGAGACAGACGAGACGGAGCTGGTCGAGTCCAAGACGACAAAGGTCACCATGACGAAGACCGGCGGCGGCCGGGGCGGCGACGTGTTTGAGGAGGAGCGGCGCCGCGAAGACGTCTACATGACGCCGGCCGTGTATCCTCCGCCGCCGATGGCACCGCCCTCGCCGACCATCTACGCTCCACCGCCCGGGCCACCGCCGTCCTACCTGTACCAGAACCAGGCGCCGCCACCACCGCCGCCACAGCCACAGCCACAGCCACAGCCGACGGAATACACGACGACGGTCAAGATCCGGGACATCTCGCCAACACGCACGTACACGACGACGTCGGGGTCGACGGCGACGTCCATGGCCCTGATGCAGCCGACACGGGCACTGGCGCCAGTTGTCATCGACGCCGGCGGGCCGTCCGAGTACTCGTCCTACTCGGCGTACTCGGACGACTACTCGTCTGCCGGGCCGGCAACGCTCGTCGTCGATCGTCGGCACCACCGCCATCGCTCGCATTCGCATTCGCACTCCCACTCGCGCTCGCACTCGCGTGGCGACAGCGGCGCGCTCTACGCCCACGTCCACGACGGCTACCACCACCACCACCACCACCACCATCACCACGGCGACCGCGAGCTGGTGCGGACTGAGCGGCTCAGCACCGGCGAGCTGGTCGTGTACGAGGACGAGGTCGAGCGGATCGAGGAGCCGCGCCACGGCGTGCGCCTCGAAAAGGACAGAAAAGGTAGGATGGCGCTCAGCGTGCCCCGGTACCGCTAAAGGTGTGCGTGCGTGGTTTAGTTTTCCCCCTTTCCTGTTTCCTTTTTCCTTGGTTGGCTTGCTGATCAGCATCATGGCCAGGTCCGCCGCCGGCTCTGATGAGAGCCATGCTCGCGACTCTGACATGAATTTTGGTTATGTCTTGTGTTGTCGTCTGTCTGCTGATTCCCTGTTTCCTTCTCGCTCGACTGCTTCTCAATTGTTAACGAGTCATGATCTGTTTTATGATGCTGTTGTTCCTTGTCCTCCACTGTGATGCCATGATGTATACCCAAAGTTTCTTGATTGCGCGCCCTGATGACGGAGTATTGTCTTGCCCTGTGAACCGTGCAATGTAGCGGAATCACCGCCGACCTGGAGCTCATAATGACTTCCAACACCCATTCTCCCACGTACGGCCATAGATACTGGAAAGCACGGGATCCCGTCCGCTCTCCCCTAGTTAAACCAGTAATCGGCGGATTAGTAGTTGGGTCGGTGACGACCAGCGAATACCCGCTGCTGTACGTTTTTTTTTCCTTCTCTTTTTTCGCTCTTTTCGCTCTTTTTTCTCATTATTTTCCGGTTTCTCCGTTTTCCATTTTTCCATTTAATTTAACATTTAGGCGCACGTGCCCCGTTTGCCTAAGACGCATTAGAGGCTGTGGTGGAGAAAGAGCTTAATTATCGCGCGACCACCTCATTTCCTCTTCTCTGCCCTTCTGCAGCAACGCCTGAGCGCCTTGTCTTTTGTCGGGGTGGCGCTGAATCTACAACAGCCGCCAGCCATGTCTCTCTTTTGATCGCCACATTCTTGTTCCTTTCTTTCTTTTTCAGGGCTGTTTCGCCGCTTACGATCCGTGTAATCGACACGCTTGAAATCTGACGATCTTTCATATTATCGACCATCTCCCAGCGGCTCGACTGCTGGCCGCGGCTCTCTCGGATCAATTGACTTTTGCAGGGGCGTGATTCCTGTCGAACGTCCATTTGCCGAAGCGACTCTCGTTTTCATCTACCCCCCCCTGCGCATCTGCCTTTCTGTCTTTGCGCTCTTCCACTCTTTCGCTCGTTTCGCATCTCGCCATTCGCATTTCGCATTCGCCATTCCGCATTTTGCATTTCGCCCATTTCCTCCTCCCTCCTCCCTCCTCCCTCGTCCCACATGCGCCCCTCCGCGATAATGGCCTCTGCGGCCCTGCTGCGCTCTGCGGCCGCAGACTCGACGACGGTCTACGTGACGCCACACGCCAGCTACTCGTCCTCGGTCGGCGTGCTCGGCTGCAAGATCAACACGGACCGCGTGGCCTACTGGCCAGCCGCGGTGGACTGCAGCAACATCTGCGTCTCGCTCAGCTACGGCGGGCGCTCCGTCTACCTGCTGCGCATCGACCAGTCGGGCGGCGCCCACGACGTCAGCTACGACGCCTGGAACTACCTCATCACCGGCAAGTCGGCCACCGAAGACCCGACGGCCGGCGGCGCCACCGCCATGACCACCGAGGACGTCGACATGAGCAAGTGCGCCGGCCTGCTGCACGCCAAGTCGGCCGGCGAGGTCGCCCTGCCGCTCAGCGCCCCCAACAGCATGAACTTTCTCAACAGCTGTCTGGAGCAGCAGGCCGCCGGCAACGACAGCTGGGTCGCCCAGCACCACGCCCTCTTCAACATCCTCGACCCCATCTGCACCTACGGCTACGACGAGACCTGCACCCTCGACGACTGGCCCACCCAGAACCAGCCCACCTGCTCCCACACCCTCGGCTCCGCCGTCGCCCTCAGCGACGACACCCCCGTCTACAACATCGAATACCCCACCGGCACCCGCGTGCTGGCCGGCGCTGCCGCCGATGCCGTCTCGTCCAGCACCGCGTCCACGTCCACGTCTGCCGCTGCTGCTTCGTCGGCCGCCGTCTTTGTTGCCAGCTGGACCGCCGTGGGCCTCGCCGCCCTCGTCCACTCTCTGGTCGGTGGCTTCTTATAGCGGCTCTGCAACGGAGCCGGCTCGTCTCGCACACACGACCGCTGTTCTTTCTCTCACGGCTCCAATATTTTTGTATTCTACTGTTCTGTGTATGCCGCCTTATTTTTGCTTCAGGATATCCCAAATCGTGTTTTGTTATTGTCGTTGTTTGGTGGCTGGCTTGAAAAATGTAATAATAAGAGTTTATAAAAATTGGACCGTCCGCAACTGCATGTGAGTTGGCACAACAGTCGTGACCGCAAGTAGAAGCTTTTACGAACGATCATATTATAACTGAATGAAATCTATGTGACAAAATAAGAAACGCCTTTTAAGAATTTCAGACACCGCCGTGGTTTTAGTTGCTGGGCTGCTGTGCGTCAATTATGCGCGAGCTGTATGCCCGATTAATGGAATTAGTGTATGCCGGCGCTGCCATTGCAACGCCCAAGGATATAAGATACAATATAGCTTGCAAATCGCTGTCAGGGACAACACCACCAAGCCGTCAGCACCGGCTGTTACCCGCTAAATGATACCGGTGACTCGCCGTGGTTTATCCTCCCTGAAGTGCGTTTTGCCGAGTTGCAGACCTAGAACGTTTGCGTGCTGTTTTTTTCCGGAAGAAAATGCAGCAACAGCAGAACAGATAACATAAGAGGACAGCTTCATGATATACAGACATGTTAGTTTAGGCTGTAGTGCTGGCGTTGGCATTCTGGGACTTGCCTGTCTCGTCTTGCGCGCCCCGATCGTTTTTGGGCTTCCTACGCAGCTTTGAACCGACTCCCGTCGAGAAGAGGCTGGCTTCTGCTTTAGGAGCAGACGCAGCCTGGCCGGACGGACGTGCGTCCCCAGAGAGCGGGGTTCTGTCCGGGAATGCGGCGGTGACCTGTTGGATCGTGCCGGTGACATTGCGGCGTCTAAGGGAGGACTTGCTGGTGCAAGGCTCCTGGGCCATGTCATCAGTTCGAAAATCTTTTGGCTGTTGAGGTGCGGCAGGATCGATCCATTCGCCAGTCTTGTTGATCGAATTGTCAGAAGCATCGGGCGCCTGCTTGCTGCCGGTATCTTCTTCGTCATCCGCAGCGCCAACCATATAGGAGGCCTCTCCGCTGGTGCTTGGAATATTGTAGCCGTCGGTACCATCGTCACCCGACCTGCTGAGCTTGCTTGTAGCGCTGAAGCCGGATGGGACAGCGAGCCTTTGGTCCAGAGACGGCATGGCCGTCTCATGCCCATACCCCTGGGGCATGACGACACGTGCCCGCGAAGGGTCATCGATACTGCGGCCGACGTGCCTATCGTTTCCTCTTGCCTTGGTGGTATCGAAACGCATCTCTGCCAGCTCGACCAATTTTTCCTTGTTGTCGGATGTAAGGTATACGGGCGCGTGCTGGGATCTGCGAGAAAGGACGGCTACAGTCAGCGGCGATGCACTTCTGCCATGGCTTCATTCCCGGGATGCAATGCTCACGCATTATCAACGACGTCAGAGCCACTTCGGCTCGGACCGACATCAATATCAGTTTTGAAAGACATTGTGGAAAGAAGTGTGAATGAGGCTGGACTGATTCGAGTATGGTAATCGAGAAGCTACGCTTTTAATTTCCTTTAAAAAGTAGTTCTCTATCTGGGGAGGGTATGTTTGGGGGGGGGCTGTCGCGTATTAGGATGGAAGATGCGACACCCTTCAAAAAGGTTGAGGTGGGGAAACTTGCAAAGGGCACTTTTCCTGCACAATGCCATTTCTACGTATCAGCTCCTATAATGTTGGCTCAGCTGGGAACCCATGCAGGAGACGCAGGGCAACGGCACGAGTCCCGTGCGCTATGGTAAAGAGGAACGGTTCTGCCCACGTTGGGCAGCAATAGTACACCGTACAGCTGCCCAACATTGAATAGCAGCTGTCATCTGAGCTCAAGGCAACAGGCACATCGTTCTTGCATGCGTTGGGTCGCTGCATGCAATCTTACCGTCAACATGTTTGGGGGAATTGTATGGAGCTATCTATCTACTGCCCCGGATGCTATCATAGATCACGCTCCACGATCTGTGTTAATCTGACATATAGCAGACTGGACGATGCCAAGTTAACGTAAGCCTATGACGTAATGCCACCTCTTCTGTATTAGGTAGTGCCCTGAAAGATGTCGGCTGACCAGTAACCAGCTTCAGCTCTCTGCATCGCAGCAGCGCTACTTTATCGACGATCAGGAAGGCCAGGCAGATACAGTACGAGACATGGTACGTTGACGATACCGGAAGACACAGCTCCCTCCAAAGCGCGTATTTGTTTAGATAACTGGGTTGGATCCTAGGATACTGCTACGATAAGGAAGATGTAAGTCTTCTGAACCGAGGGTCCTGGGCGATCTTGTAGCTCTATCACGGCGGCAAGAATTGTTCAGGTGGCCAACACGTGTACGGAGCATGGAGCAGGCCCTTAGCTCTGCGTCCTGTACTCCGTAATGTCTCGGTGTCAATTTTATAGTCCTCAGTGTGGAGGCCTCTGCAAAACAGGGTTCCGGCTATTATTACGGTGTACAATCCAACCACGCGTACCAGCAGCTAGGGAGCGGGCCACTTCGTTCTGGTATCTTATCTTACAAACTGCTGCATTTTTAGCGGTGTAAAGGATTGCATAGCTAACTGATGCAGCGGCAAGAGTTGGTTACACGGGCCTCGACGATGAGCGGGTGTTCCGTTTTGGCAACCTTTTTTCAAAGAGCCGCTCGAGGAAGAAGCAGTCGTACCCCAGCAGCTCTGATATGTGCGCGCCAGAGTCGAGGATATGCACCACAAAACGGTTATTGACAACTCGGCCGGCATGGCTCTTGAGTTCAAGTGACTGTTAGAGGTTGCAGGAGAAAAATACAGTGCGAAGTGTTCTGCATATGAGTCTTGCACTGTACACAGTACACTGTATGCTTACGATAACCGCCTATCCCGCAGATCGGACTTTTTTCTCATCTGTATTTAATCGTACGACAACTTTCTAGGCCGTCCCTGCTATTGTTCCGTTCTGAGACACCCAGAGCAGTCCATTCTAGTTGGGTACTCGGACTTGCGTACTCACATCTCCTGACTCAAAGGCACCATGTCTGATGCGAATGCAACCACCCCAAGAGTGTTTATCGCTCGTCATGGTATGATGTAGCGTTTGGTGTCCAACTTTGGGAAATTGCCAACATGTTATCTTACCAGGCGAGACGGAGTGGACCATCTCTGGACAGTGCACTGGAAATGCCGAGATCCTACTTACTGAGAACGGGATGAAGCAATCTCGCGAGACAGGCAGGATGTTGGTCGGGCCTGGCAAACTAATCGACCCCGCCAAACTGGCCCATATCTTCTGCAGTCCCAGAAAGAGAGCCGTGGACACGCTTGGCCTGCTCCTGGGCCCAGAACACAAGGATATTTTGGAGGGTGATGGCAGAGTGACCATCACCGCCGACATCACGGAGTGGGACTACGGAACCTACGAGGGGGTGACGCCTGGCGAGGTGAATGCTCTAAGAAAGGAACAGGGCCTGGGAAAGTGGAACATCTGGGCTGAAGGATGTGAAGGCGGCGAGTGAGTCTGAAAGGGCCGGGGACCTCGGAGACTCTGGAAACTGACGACCGTCTAGAAATCCGGATCAGGTAAAGGATAGGCTCGACCGGCTTATCGAACAGATCACAAAGATCCAAGAGCCACTTATCAACGGCGGCCCAGCTCCTGATATCTTGGTGGTATGTCTTCCCACATCTCATCCCTCGATGATATCCCCCATTGAAACAGTCTTAGGTTGCACATGGCCATATACTCCGCGCTTTCGTCAAGAGATGGCTCAAGTACCCGATGGATTTCGAGTTTACCATGATGATGGAGCCGGGTGCTATTGGCGTTCTCAGTTACGCCCACCATAATATAGAAGAGCGTGCTCTTCTGGTCGGCACGGGGTACCGGGTGTCTGCCTAGAGTAGCGTCTTATCTGGGCTACCAATTCAGTGCCTCGCCCATCATATCAGCCGTGCCAACGTGCCTTGTAATGCTGTAGCTCCTGCCGGCTTGCCTATTGCGGATTTCCGTAGCTGACCGTCTCAGATCCTGCCTGCAGAAGGAATCTGCAGATGGCCATTAGTGGCAATCGGAAACGTCAGTCTCCTATTCAATCACTCACTGGCCCCGCCCATGTTCGAGACCGGGCGAATCCTCTGGCAGCGACTGGTCGAACACAATGATAGCTTCGGGCTATACTACTGGTCGCTCCGGATTGTCACTTGAATTGGTTATACCCGGGATATCCTCTATCGTGGCTTACGCAACGGGAATGGGTATCGCCTACCGGCTGCCAGTTCTTTGAGCCGGCGTTGTTGGAATGCAGGGAGGTGACAAGGAGCTGTGGATATGTCTTAAAGCCGGATTGGCTCGGTATAAACGACCGGACCGCAACCCCTCGTCTGCCCGGCTCTCCCTATCATCGTTCTTACATGCTGCATACCTACTTTCACCATCATGCCGCACTCTGACACTACCTTTACTACCACGGACGGCGTCGTCCTCCGCGGCTGGTTCTACCGGCCAGACACAGCCAAGGCAGCGGCCGCCGTGCAGCTGCCATGTGTCATCATGTCCCATGGCTTCTCGGGGGTGAAGGAGATGGATCTGGACCCGTTTGCCGACAGCTTTGTCAGCAACTTGAACCTCTGCTGTCTTGTCTACGATCACCGCGGCTTTGGCAGCAGTGATACAGGCAGTCGCCAGCCTCGCTACGAGGTACTTCCCGACCAGCAGATCGCCGACATGCAGGACGCCATCACCTATGTCCAGAGCCGCGCCGACGTCGATGCCGACCGCATCGCCATCTGGGGCAGTTCCTACAGCGCCGGCCACGTGCTGCGCGTTGGAGTCATCGACCGTCGCGTGCGCGCCGTGCTGAGCCAGGTCCCCTGCGTCGACGGCTGGGCCAACTTCCACCGTCTCGTTCGGCCGGATATTGCTGTGGGCATGAGCGCTTCCTTTACCGCCGGTAAGCAAGTTTCCTTCTGTTCTTCTGCTGGATCTTCTTGGTCTAACAACGCAGACCGTCTCGGCCGTGCTGCAGGAAAGCCGCCTGTGACAATGCCGGTGGTCTCGGGGGATCAGCTGAAGCCGTCTGCTCTGCCGTCGCCCGACAGCTACGCCTACTTTGCCACCTGGGAGTCTTCGCCTTGGCAGAATGAGGTGACTCTGCGCAGCATCGAGGCTATGCGCGCCTACAATCCTGCTGCCGACATCCACCGCATCTCGCCGACGCCGCTGCTGATGACCGTGGCCGACAACGATGTGGTGACCCCGACAGACCTGACCATGGAGGCATATTCTCGCGCTCGTGAGCCCAAGGAGCTGCACATCCTGCCTGGCGGCCATTTTGATGCCTACACGGGTGCTAACTTTGAGACGAATGTGAACCGGCAGATTGACTTTCTGCGACGGAATTTTCTCTAAGACTGTGTGCCAAAGGCAGTTGTAAATAAGCAGGAGATAGGAAAGATAGGACGAAGAGCAAAAAAGGAAACACCTCAGAACCCAATCTGGACAACAAAACTTGAAAACGGCCGAAAGATCCAAAAAGGGGTTCTCCGAGAATTGAACTCGGGACCTCTCGCACCCTAAGCGAGAATCATACCACTAGACCAAGAACCCTGTATCCACTTTAATGTCAATTTGTTCATCCCCATTGACTAAAGACGCACGCTCTTGCCGGATATCAAACGATAGTTGCAACGGGTGAATCCGTCTTACTCGATCTTCGAGGTACCATCGTCGAAATGTGTCCCTTAAGTTGGAAATTCCAATGCGTAGAAACATTGCTACTTGGTTCATGAGCTTTGCCTTTGTCGCGCTGCGGAAAGATCTGCAAGTAGAAAACACTTTTTAGCGTAGTGCGTGTTCTGGATGTGCCCTCCCGGTGGGACATTCTTGAGGCTATACTCGTCCTAGCCCTGGAAGCCAACCCGCCACGCTCTGAGTAACCGGGTTGGCGGGGTTTGGACGTAAGATCCAATGGATACAACCGGGGGCTTGCCACCTTCAGTGCAAATACCGTCATGGCAGCGCCATCTGTTTGTAGATTTCTCTCGGTGTCCCCTTTGGATCCCTGCCGCTTTCTATATCCTGATTTCTGTTTCTCGATGTAGGATAGCGTCTCGACGACGACACATGTGTTGCTCCTGGCATACGCCGGGGGGGCTTCCTCGGCACTCTATGCATTCCCAATATTAGCGGAACCGCACGGGGGTTTACCGATCTGGATAACGCAGCCTTATGGAATGTGGTTAGGGGATGTTGTTTAATGTCTTATTTACCTGGCCATTTGCGGTATCAAGGGCCTTGCTGTCGACTTCCCACATCTTGACCACAATTGTAGAAAATCCCAAATTGGGCTTCAGACATCCTCGCTTTGCAAACTTCTCCCACACTCTAAGAATTTCAAAACTTGTAGAAAATTTCGCATTCTGGGCGGCGTGCTTGAAGAAGCGAACGGATCTGTCGGCACCGATCTCCATGGACGCGTTGGCGTTGACGGGTATGCTCTTCACATTTTGGACGCCATCTGCTATGAATATCGGCTCCGGTTCCTCTCGCGTCCTACCGCTAGGGTGTACTACAGAGACCTTGGAGAAGCGGACTACGTCTCCAAGTTTCAGAGTCTGTTTCTCGGCTGTCCGAAGAAGCCAGTATTGAAGATCATAGGCCAGTGCTGGGGACTCTGTTTTCTTCTGATCCGAGGGTTCTGGGCGAGCTGGTAGCTCTGGAATTATCGACAGCTCTGAATTTTTAGAAAGCTGTGGCTTTTCAGAAAGCTCTGCGTCCACTGTCGTTTCACCGCAGGCACACTCGTGGGCCTCTTCCACCAGATCAACGACCGTCAAACCGCCGTTCAAATATTTCATCATCCCGAAGTGATCTGCTGGAATTTCAACGACTCTGGAGCCAGGAAGGATGGCCCACTCGGGGGATAGCATCTGTGATGATATGCGTTAGCAGTATTGCCCATACGAAAGAGGTTGACTACAGCACACAAAGCTTTTCTTCGAGCCCCGGGGGATCTGCACAGGGAGCTTCGCGAAGCAACACGTTAGTTTGAAATATAGGCCTTTGTCGTCTACCAATCCCTGGAAATGCTTCTGCATGTCGGCAATTTCGCAGAGATCCTTGAAGCATCCGGTCCAGTTTTGCTTCCGTGGAGTCGATGCTGCATCGATGTTGTTTTCTCTCGCATATAAGATCGCCCACTCTCCTAGACCTCTCATAAAATGAGGAGTTCCGAATATAGTTACTCTTGAGGTCTGCTTGAGAACTTCTTCGTAGCGCAGATCGCTTGCTGCGAGAACAAGTGCCTGAAGGTGTTAGCATCTTTCTACAACGTTTTTAAATCGGCATCTGAAGGAGATATACCTGCTCGACTATCAAGCCTCCAAAGCCATGGCCAAAAAAGAACATGTCCGAGCTTTGAGCAATAGTTTCGTCCCTACGTATAGCCAGCAGGAATTCCCGCGCAATCATTTCTAGTCTTTTGGCGGATATGGCGTCCCACAGTTTTGGTCTTTCTTCTCCCCATAGGCACCACCGAGAAGGCCGGCATGGAATTTGGTAGTCATAGTGGAACGTGTGGATCGAGTCGTAGTCACCGAGTGTTTTCTTCCAGGGGGTTGCCGGGGAATTCCACGCATAGTCGCAGCTTTTATCCCGCCCCAGCTCTGGCAGGAATATCGCACTAGATGGACAGCTTCTAATCAGCATAAGCACGACTTTTGGAAATGTCAGGAATATACAGACGCTCTAGGTCTCTGATGTTCCGATGTCGGGGTTGTATAGCTGCCAGAGAACGGCTTGATGGGAACCACCGAGAAGGCGGGATTTCGATGCGAGAGTTCTTCCAGGTAACTGGCATAACTGATTTCGTGTGGCATTTCTATACGGTTTTGGGGAAACGTATTTTGCGTCGAGTCTGGTTCCTGAATATCTGCCAGACACTCACAATTTCCACAGCTTCGCTTTGCTAATTTTGGTGCAAGGCAGGACATAAAACAGTGTGTTTGTTCGAGTTTCTGAGGAATTTGAGTCAACCTTGAGGCTGACAAGGAAGCGGGGGAATGTTGGGTACCAGGAAGATTATGTTTTTATGTGGCGCACTCTTCGGACATTCTCGTTGGTTGAAAATCGTAAAGAATTTTAAGATCAGGTCATCACAACTTCAGCGCTTCAGCGCCACCCCGATTATGATCACTTGGCCAGTTCCACCATCTGCCATTCGCTGCAGATTAGCCCCAATAGAACATCTCACGCCCAATACCACCCACCCCCTAAGACAATGTCCGTTAACTCTGCCTTGTCACCACAGACGCTTCCTGACTGGCTCGCCAAGAGTTTCAGCCTCAATCCTGGATGGTGACATCGCCGTCCTGGCTTGAGTATCTCGGACAAAATTTCCTGCCGTCCCCAAATGCAGACCGGTCAGTCGAGGCGGTGTATGATGTGTGGGAGAGACGAACGCGGGCCTGTCCCCTTATAAGGCTAGGCCAGCCGACGTTTTTTTAAAAGTCACCGTCCCGATAAGAAGTCACTACGGAGAGTTGCCACCGGCATCCTGTTTTCAACATTGTTCGCATCTCTTAGCCCCGCTAGGAACGTGCACAGCTATGGGTGGTAGCTCGGAGGTGAGGTGTATCGTTGTCGCTATCGATGGGACGGGGAAGAAAGGCGGCGTGGATGGCGAGGAAAACACAAATGTTTACAGGGCCGGAGTCTGCATAAATAATTCCAGGAGCGACAATGTTGCGTTGCTGTATCTGCAGGGTATAGCAACAGAAGGAAATGGTTTGCGGCGGTTCGTCAATACGGTCACAGGACATGGTCTGTCACATCTCTATGGTGTCACTGCAATTATTTTCTGACTGATTCCAGAAACCAACAAACAGATCCGAACAGCTTATAAGCACATTTGCGAGAGCTATCGCTCTGCCGAAGATAAGATATTCTTGCTTGGATACTCGCGAGGCGCGTTTGCCGTGCGCTGTCTCGCAGACCTCATCTACAAATTTGGAATCCTCAGCCCCGAGAACCTCGACAGACTGGACGACATTTTTGAGAGGTGGAAAAACAGAGAAGATGCGGATCCTCCTGTTAACACGAATATGATCAAGACG
Source organism: Grosmannia serpens (assembly GCA_029299595.1). NCBI lineage: Eukaryota > Fungi > Ascomycota > Sordariomycetes > Ophiostomatales > Ophiostomataceae > Grosmannia > Grosmannia serpens. The sequence continues at coordinate 160,487 of JANSMH010000009.1, read as the reverse complement.
TGCGTTCTCTGGGACACTGTCAGCTCGGTTGCGGGCCGTCTCATGGACGTGGTGGATTCGGAAGCCAAGGGTGCCGAGTCCTTCTTCCACGCTCTCGCTTTGCACGAAAGACGGCATCACTATCTACCGACTGTGATGAAATTCCCAAACGATGATACACTGGGCGAGCAATGCTGGTTCAGCGGCTACCATGGCGATATCGGAGGAGGGAGGAAGAAGAATGCGCTTGGAAACATTGCGCTTGCATGGGGTCTTGCAAAATTGGAAGACGACCTGCACCCAAATTGGAAAACTCTGGAGAACGATGACACAGTTACTAGCTGGGAGATGGAAAAAGGAGAATGTTGGTATACGAATACCTTGGGAAACGAGAAGATGGAAAAGCTGACTCTGATCTAGGGATCCTCAAGGTGAAAGACACGTTCAAAGGAGTATTTCGAGCACTCCCAATCAGCGAACGGTTTCCGAAACTTCAGTTTTGGGACGGGAAGATGCACATAACCAAACCCGCCGAGCAGGCCGCGTATGATATGAACTCTAAAGAAGTGTTCCACTCTTCCGTCCGCTATCTTCTTGACCACATGCGGAGAACGCCCAAAGCGCTCAAAAATGCTCCTTATGCAGACGCGCGTTGGACCCTATATGAGAAGGACTACTTTCAGTTGCATGAAGCGGTTGTATGCCAAGCGGAAGGAGAGAAACTGCGTCAGTGGTTGGAAAGGAACCTGAGGAAGTTGCAGGCGAGTGCTGGCCTGGGTCAGCCAGCACCGGCTCTTGCAATAGCCGTTGAAATGGCCAACCTTCATTTCAACTTAGCGGGCTTGGAGACCAACGACTAAGATCACGAGACATATATTACACCGCTAGAGATGGGTGCCTTGTACAATCGTACGTATCTGTTTTTGACATTGCAGTATAGTAGGGCATTAGAGCAGATATATAAAGCATTCGTTACATTTCCAATTTGGGGGCTTCTGTCTGTGATGTATCTCCTAAAGTGGTAATCAATAACCCTAATCGTAAAATATGGACACTTCTCCTCGTAGCAACGACTAGCCTCACCTAGCTCATTCTAGTTCGTACCCAATTCTTCAATACCGCTATTAATCCGAGTCGTTTAGAGTGGCACCTTTTTTTCCCGCGTCCGTATGTCCATCTGGAGCTATTCGGAATGGATGCCGATGATCACGAGTTATACCAGCCGGAGAGCGGGGACAAACTTCGGCCATCGCCGAGCTTCTCGGTCATGGCCGAATTCTTGTCGCAAGCAAAACTAATACTTGATCATGGACGTACGTACTATCTCGCAACTGTAAAACTAGATTTATTGCGGCTGCGAGTTCCCAGTGAGTTTTGCTTCGGTTAACGGAACACGCAAAGGGCCTACATTTCTTGCACAGAGAAGGCGAGCCTACATTGTCGTTGTAACGATGGCGCAGACAGACAGTAAATCATATAGCATCGAGCAGGTCGAGGCTGCCTTGGCAGACAAGGACCCGTACGGTCCAGCTCGCGGCCTCGACAGCTCGAACCAGCCACTCTACAACGACAAGGAAACGACCAGAGTGCTTCGCAAAGTTGACTGGCGGCTTGTCCCAGTGTTGACGGTACTATACACCGTCTCGTTTCTCGACAAGGGCAACATTGGCAATGCCAAGGTCGCAGGAATGACCCGTGACCTCCACATGACAGGGACACAATACAACATTGCCTTGACGGTTTGTTACGTCCTTTCAACCATGTTGTCTCAACATATTAACGTACCCCCCGCAGATGTTCTTCCTTCCCTATGCCATATTTGAGGTGCCCAGCAACATTGTGCTGAAGCTGATACGGCCGTCTTTGTGGCTGACTTTTCTAGTGATTGCGTGGGGCACTGTAAGAACATTTCACAATCTCCAATCTGCTTTTTTTTGTCTTTTAATACAACTCTAATTCTACGTAGGTCATGACCTGCCAAGGCATCGTGCAGAACTACCACGGACTCCTCGTCACCCGCATTCTCCTCGGCTTCTTCGAGTCCGGCTTCTTTCCTGCAAGCACCTACCTGCTGGGCGACTGGTATTGCCGCTTCGAACTGCAGTGGCGTTTGTCTGTCTTCTTCTCGGCATCTTCCATGGCCGGCGCCTTCTCCGGCCTTCTTGCTTTCGCGATTGAGAAGATGAATGGCATTGGAAAGCTGGAAGGGTGGCGCTGGATATTTATATTGGAGGGTTGTTTGACGGTGCTGATTGGGTGTCTGATCCCCTGGATCTTGCCAGACTCGCCTGAACGGGCATCCTTCTTGACTTCTCGGGAGAAGGAGTTTATCCGGAACCGTCTGGAACAGGATTCTGGCACGTCGTCTGGGAGAGTTCAAACCACGGACCCGTTCAAGTGGGCGTATGTTCGGGCTGCTCTGTTCGACTGGAAGATCTGGTTTACCGTTTTTATCTATTGGGGAAATACGTGAGTATTCTTTCTGCTGACCACCAGAAATTATAGAACACTAACTGCCGATCCGTTCCAGTATTCCAATTTACGGCTTTACCTACATGGCTCCGACTATCATTCTCGAGCTTGGCTACACCTCCGCACAGGCTCAGCTCTTGACTATCCCCATCTACGTCGTTGGCCTCGCAGGCACCCTCATCACCTCGTGGCTGGCAGACCGGCATCAGACGCGTTGGCCCTTCATAGTGATCCCGTATTCGATAGCACTCCTCGGCATGGTTGGCCTGTTGGCTATACCGCATCCAGCTCTGCCCGGCCTCACATACGCATTTCTTTTTGCTATTCCTGTGGGCGTCTACCCTTCTGTCGTCTCGCTAATCTCTTGGATTTCCAATAATTTATCGCCCTCGTGGAAGAGATCCGTGGGGATGGCGCTCAGTATCATGATGGGCAACTTTGGCGGCGCAGTCGGATGCAATATCTACCTAGCCAGAGAGGCACCCAAATACCAGACCGGCTTTGGAATATCACTGGCGTGCCTGACCCTGGCCATCATATGCACCTTTGTACTGCGCTGGGTGTATATGCGGGAAAACGCAGAACGGGACAAGATTTCCGAGGAAGAGGTCAGAGCAAAATACACTGAGGGTAAGAACTCGTCGCCCCGTCTTTTTCTTTTGGCAAGGCCCTATACTGACCATACGACAGAGGAGCTTTTGGATCTCGGAGATCGGTCGCCGCTATATAGATATGTGCTGTAAAGTGAGCAGAGAAATGCCAATTTGGAAGTCATATACAGATTACGTCCATGGCCCTCGGAGGTTAAGAAACGAGTCTTTTCTTCGTTATAATAACAAGGACTGCACACTACAGGTCTGCTTGCGCTTTAATGCCGGGAGTTAGCAACTTCTGCCCCTGTCCGGTGACCGGATCCATATACTATGGGTTTCATCACCCATAAAGTCTGAGCCTGTATTCAAGCCCACTTCTACAGCTTGGACTTTCCCTTCAAAGCATCAACCACCTCCCAAGCACCTCGCTCACCAGAGGTGACTGCTCCCTCCATGTAGCCCTTCCACAAAAAGGCCGTTTCGGTACCGACGAAATGGATGTTGCGAAACGGTTCTCTGAGGGCATCGCCAAGCCGAGCCCAGGTGCCGGGACCAGGACAGGGGACGGGGGCGCCGAGACTCCACGGCTCAGCCATCCAGATCGTTTCGTCGGCGCTGGTGTAGTTGAGCGCCGACTCCCTGCCGGCGTCTCCGGACAGGCGGGCGACCAGCTCCACGACCATATTTTGGCGGTCTGTTTTCGACCGCTTCGACCACGCCCGACAGTCGTCGCCGACGATGAAGCACGTCAGCGAGAACTGGTCGTCCTGCTCGGAGGACGTATCTCTGGAAAAGGTGACCGGACCCCGGACGTCACAAAATCCACCGGTGAGTCCAATCTTGCGCCACCAGGGCTCCTTGTAGGAGAGGGTCAACTTTGCGTAGTCACCCAGGAAGGTCGATTTCGCGTACTCGTCCTTGTCGGCAGGCAGCGGAGGCGAAAAGGCGATTGTCCGGTAGAGAGGCGTAGGGATGGAGACGATGACTTTCTGCGCGCGAAACTTGCGACCGCCGTACGTCGTCACGATGTTGCTGTTGTTGCCCAGCTGCTCGATGGCCTGGACGGGGCAGTTGAGACGCACAGAACCGCGCTTGAGGTTCTCCATCAGACGGACAGATATGGTCTGGTTGCCTGCGGACGGCCCGTTATCATTTGCACTGGAAAATGGAGACGGGGCTGCTTGTCTAGCACTCACCTTGGCGAAGCCGCAGGTACTGCGCGCCCTGTGCCTCGTCGGCGCTCAGACTGTCCATGCCGAATCCACTCTTGACGTAGTCCAGAAAGTACAGAGCGCTGATCTCTCTGGGCTCCACGCCAAAGATGCAGGCGACAAAGATCCGAAGGCTGTCCCAGGCCGCGGTGCCTTCCTTGCAGCCATTCTGGTCGAGCCACTCTGACAGTGCCATGTCTTGGAAGTCTGCATTGCCCGACTTGATATTGTAGATGTCTATCGATGCGGCCACGGCGTCGATATGCTTCACTATTTGCCCAAAACTGGCATCTCCCTCGGTTGGCTTGGGCCGTCAGTCATACATCTGAAAAAATACTATTGTTGGGGGAAAGTCTTACCACCAGGTCTAGACCCGTGGCTTCGTTGGCGTGGATGCTGCCGGACCGTTCGGCCACGACATCCTTTCCGTCGTGGTACTGCACAATAGTCTCGAGGCCGAACTTTTTGCTGAGGCCGTAGATCTTGGGCTGCGTGTTGTTGTTCATCCAAGCCGCGCCGCACTCCCTGGCACTCTCGCCCGGCTGGATCGGCTTTGACCACGTCTTGCCGCCGACCCGGTCGCGAGCCTCGAGGACGAGACAGGAAAGGCCCTTGGCCTGGACCTCGGTGGCCGCCATGAGGCCGCTCAGACCGGCCCCGACAACGATCACGTCGACCTCTGCCTCGACGTCCCCGAGCGGTGGGCATGGCGGGCTCGGGCGACAGGGAACCGATGCGGCAACGTTCATCTCGATGAGGAGGCCGGGCTCGGCGAGAGCCATTACAGGAACAAGGGTTCCAGGCACATCGTGCGGCCCCTTTTCGTCCGCAAAGAACTCGCCGACAAGAGTGCCGACAGTGGTGTCGTTGGGGTCGTAGTTGACCACGTAGATGTTGGCACTGATAACATCCTGGGGCGAGGCGCCAGCAGCAGCCAGACAGGCGCCGAGATTCTGGAGCATGACCTTGCATTGGCCGGCGAGGGTTGCCGGAGTCGTCCCGTCCTTTTCGACGCCTATCTGGCCGGCAGTATGGATGATGCGCGAGGGCCCATCCACAATGCTAACGTGTGCATAGCCGTGAGGCTCGTGGATAGCGGGAGGGTTGATGATCTTGGCAGACATTATGCTGTGATTTCGGCGAAGAGGGAAGAACAGACCAAACTAGCAGTACAAGAAGTCTGTCCGAGCTCTGACTGAACTGGCGCCCTACAAGCATTATATACGCAGCTCGAGGACGTAGTTAGTCCAGCGATGTAGCCCGGCTCTTACTAGAAGCACTAAGATAAGCGCGTCTCTGCTTCGTAGAGTCAGATGGGGCTGATAAGAGACTATTTTCCGAGTTGATGAGCGGGTCAGAACTCCACAACATCTCCACATCCCTCCGATCTTCCTGCTCCGTTGTTCACGCCTGCGTCCTGCTGCTCCAGCCGGACGTCGCCGGCCCGACTGTCCCAATGGTGTCATGCAACGGCCGCATCTCGTCCAGGAATCCTTCGTCTCGCTCCACTTCCGGCTGCCTTACTTGTCGCATGCGCCGGAAAAAGTGCGATGAGAGAAAGCCGGCCTGTGTCGGATGCGAGCGAAATGGCCTGATCTGCTCCTGGACTCCAATCGAGGGAACACCTGGGCGTGAGAAGAGGTTCTGGCGAAAGCGCCTTGCTGCTGGGTCTGCGGGTCCGAATCCAACATCGCCCATTGCCTCCCGTCGATCGTCCCAGCCAGAAGCGGCCAGCTCTACCCAGAACCACGACGTCCTTCAGCCTCCTTCACTTGGACCACTCTCCACCCATCGGCTGTCGCCCTTCTCGCCCGGCTTCCGCAGGCGTCTGGCCGCAGGCTCTTCAGCGACACTGCTGGACCACTTTGTTCAGGTCAGCGCGCCGCAGCTTTCTGGACGGGTCGTGCCCGAAAACCCGTTCCTCACCCACTTCCTCCCACTCGCCTATGCCAACGACCACGTCCTCCAGGCGCTTCTCGCTGTCAGCGGTGGTCACCTGTATTGCAGACTGTCACAGTTTGAGCACAGCACCCGCTCCCACTACGCCGTCGCTCTCCGCAGTGTGAAGCACCGGCTATCTGGCTGGGCAGACAAGACCCCGGCCGACACCGTTTCTCTGCTCGCGGCCACAATATTGCTAAGCATCTTCGAGGTGGTCACTGGGAATACCGACGGGTCCTTGTTCTATCATCTCCGGGCGAGCCGCGAGATTCTACTACTCCTGCGCAAACAGCCGCTGGCCGACTCCTTGGCCAATGATCTGGACTTCCTCACCGAGCAGTACGCCTTTCTGGCCATCTGCGCAAACATCACGCTGCGAACAGACTTCCCCCTCGACAGAGACATTCCGGCCGACGAGCTCGTCCATTCGCTGCACATGCTGAACCGAGATAGCAGAAGCTACGGGGTCATGTTCGGACTGGCCCATCAGCTGTACGAGATCATCCCCAGGATTATCCAAAGCGCCAGGGAAGCTCTAAACGGTAGCGCAGACACGCATACGCCGGACTTGGTCAAGCATTACGAAACTCAGATCCTCAACTGGCAACCCGTCTCGGACAACTACCGGCGTTCCGAAGCGGCGACAGGCGATGTGGCTGTGGAAACAGACACCGATCTGGAAATCAGTGGCTTCATATACCAACAAGCCGTACTCGTCTTCCTCTACTCGGCGTTCAACGGACAAGACAGCCCTTCGGCTGAGCTGGAAAGTCAGATTGATGGCTGTCTGGATGTCTTTCTGCAGAAGTTGACTTCCATACCCCAGGGATCCCATATGGCAACTACTCTGATGTGGCCGGTCTTGGTGGCCGGCTCATGTATGCGCCGGTCCGAGCAGCGAAGTCTGCTGTCCTGCTACACTGCAAACTCGCCGTTTCAAATGTGGTGTTTGAGGCGCATTGAAGATCTATTGGACTCCATCTGGGAGGCGCAAGATGCAGACAGATCCATATACGGAATCTATGGCCTGGAGCTGGTGATGCGAAGGAAGCGTTTAAACATATGCGTTGGCTAGAATATTAGAGTCCCTACATATTCTTCACGAAGACTTGAATGACTGTAAGTCCCTGGACAAAAGCGTAGTTCTGATTACGTAATCTAAATTAGGTATGTAGGTGTGATTTGCAAATCTAAGGCCTGTCCATCGTCCATTACTGGCCATACAGTATTCTTGTCTGTTCACTGACAATTCTGACTTCTTGGTTAACATATTTTCTCAATCTGTTGGACTCCGCAAGACCGCCTTTCTGGTAAGGCCGAACGCGTTTCCGTGATCTATTCTACACTCAACCCGATGCAGTTGTATATCAAGCCACCACGATGAAAGTCTCACACCTCGGTTATGTCTGTGTTTTCGAATCCAGATCCTGGAAAAGTCTCTTCCAGTGGCTGAAGAGGCCAGCGACAAATGCCGAACCAGCAAACCCGACCATGATGGCCCAGACGACTCGGAGTCCAGCGACATATGCAGAAATTATGCCAGGGATTTCCTCTGCGGAAAATACAGACCTGATCTCGGTTGCACCCGTGGCCAACAGCACATTCGGATCGATCCCAGGCAAATTGGAGGCGATGTATCTGAGCATCGTGTTGTTGAAAGCACATTGCGCGATGGAGACCCCGATTGATCCACCGAGGATCTGGAACACTGAACAGGGTTAGTCGACGTTTGGGGACAGGATTCTACACAAAGGGTAGGTCGCTCTTACGAAGAATAAAAGAGGTGATGGATGGCAGCTCCGATGCAACCTGGCCGTGCTGCGCTGCAGCCATGGTGCACTGCCAACAGCAGCCCCATGCCACTCCCGCCAAGATCTGGAAGCCGATCCACTGTCCTGTACTGGTGCCTTCGTCGAGCGTGTAAAAGAGGCCGCAAGCCACTGTCGCAAGGCTGGATCCAACCGCCATCATCGGCACGACATGACCAAACTTGGAGAGCACCAGGCCACCGGAGATCGACGCGATACCAAACGATATAACCAAGGGGAGGTTGCGTATCCCGGAGCCCGACGGGCTGACATTCCGGACGCTCTGGAAATAGATGGGTAGATAGTAGAGACCAATAAAGTAGGATGAGGCAAATAGGAACTGGAAGATGGTGCCAACACATATCGCGCGCTGTGCACACAGACGCAGCACAAGCATGGCATGTTCTTTCTGGACTGCTTCCCACGCAAGAAACGCGGCAAATATGAGGAAGAAGCCGACGAGAAGGCCGATGACGACGCTGTTGTTCCACGCCATCGTCTGCCCGCCGTACTCCAGCGCAAGAGTGAAGGCTATGACGCCGCCCATCACGACGACCGCCCCGATCAGGTCCAGATGGCGTATCTTTGTCCCGAGGCTTTCCTTTGTCGGTTCCATGTGGACAGGGAATGACAGGAGAGTAATGAGGGCGGCAAGCCCGCCGACAGGCAAGTTGATGTAGAAGCACCAGCGCCAAGACACATTGGCCGTGAAGCCACCGCCGATGAGGGGCCCACAGACGGCGCCGATGCCGTACGTCGAGATCACAAGGCCCAACAGCTTTGCCCGTCTTCGCGGCTCGGCCGATAGCGAAACGACCAAGATGGCACCGGTGCCGATTCCGCCACAGCCAACACCCGCAATGGCGCGTCCTATAATGAGCGCCTCGGCGTTGGGCGCGACGGCACAGATCAGGCTACCCAGCTCAAAGACGAACAGGGCCAACAGGAAGACCCATTTCAGCCGGAAGGAAACCAGTGCTTTTCCCCAGCAGGGAAGTGTACCGCTGAGGGTCATAAAGTAGGCCGATCCGTACCAGGATACTTTGTCGAGGCCGTGGAACTCGTCTGTGATGCGGGGGATGGCGGTTGCTACAATAGTCTAGGGAAGGGTTGATTGTTGTCAGCGTGCGTGGCTCCATGCCGGAGAAGGGGAGAACACAGTGACAGACCTGGTCCAGGGAAGCTAAAAACTGAGCCAGGAGGACAACAATCATGATCAAGACCAGTTGCAGCCCGTGTGGCTTCTCAGGAACAGGCTCTACTGTTTCGGTGGAGAGGCCCTCGCGGTCGTTCTCGAGTTTGTCAAGGGGGCCCCTTGCTTTTTCATCGTCGCTGATTGTATTCGACATTGCTGAGATTAGAAACAGTTAATAACAGCCGGTTTGATGGAGGCTATAAGACTTCAGCACGCTGAGTGACAGGCTATGCTGTGGAGAATTCAGTCGATGATGGTTGCGTGGTTTGGAAAAAAGATAGGCGAAGTAAATGAGGACGACAGCCCGAATTTACTGTCTGGCTCTTAAAAAGGAAGACTGCCACTTGTGTGTCGTGGGCCATACATTCTTATATACGCAGACGTTCGTGCCGACCAGCAAGTATTTCCGCCGTGCGGCGGAAGCCCGCATTTCGACTTGCGTAAGCCGTATGAAGAAAATATGCATGCATTATTAATTTAGCGCCCTGAATCTCCTGTTCCTTGTATTGTTTTTCACTTTGTACTGTAAGGATTCCATATTAATAGGTATGTAGATCATGCAGTCTTCTGGTTGGATGTTGTACTATAAGTATCTGACGCTGCCAAGTTTAGAGATAGTATTTCCTAATTCAGCTCACGCTATAACAATTACAATCATCAAGTCAGATCGATTCTATGAAGAGGCTTGAAAATCTTGACCTGTTCCTAGTCCATCCAACATCAGAGCGTCAAAGAAAGCCAAGTCCACCCCCTGTAATGCCCAAGACTCCATGCCCATAGCACTGGGGTTGGTGCTGGCAGGGCCTTGATTTGACGCGTCCCAAAATTGTTGGGAGCCATCCGGCTGTTGGGATATGTCCACAGAAGTGCTCGCCGATGCCTCGCCGACAGGGCTGTCATTACTGGGATGCTCGGGTCGTGCGGCATCACCCGGAAACACCTTTGACATGCGTCCGCCTCGGGAAATCAGAATGTCTCCATGGTAGGGTATGCGGAGCCGGAGAGCGATATCACTCTCGTCAATTTCACCGTCCTGTGGCGGCGTTCCGGTGAGTGTCCAATGGTATTTCTCGCCCTGGGCGGCCGCAGCCTCGATCTTGAGTAGCTCTCGAATGAACCTTGCACACTCGAGGTTGAACGTGTCCTTGTGGTACTGGCGGATGAAATCCAGCTTCTGCATGATCTGTTCGAGAAGGGCATGGTCGCTCAGCCGCTGGTGTGCCAGCGAGTTCTTGGCTCCGGCAGCAGAGTTTCCATGGGACAGGGAGAGATGGATATCCAGATGTGCAAGCAGCAGGGTCAGGCCGGCGGTGAGGGCGGTGAAGTCGACGGACCGGAAGCACAAGGAGACGTGATTGACGCTGCGGAAGCTGAGGAAGCGGACGAGGATCTCGCGGCTCGCATTGGCACAGGTGATGGTGGAGTAGTCCTGGTGGCGGTCGAGGCTGCGCAGACGATCGGTGTGGATGAAGCTGAGCATGTACGGGAGGTGCAGCTGGTTGAGCAGGTAGTAGTAAAAGACGTGGGAGAGGAGCCGGTCGGTCTCGCGCGAGTCTTCAAACGACCCGATGTCGACGCCGTCGTAGCAAGACGGCCGCCAGAAATCGGCGGGCATGCTCTGGGCTATCTTGAGCAGTTCGGCATCGAGCACCTGGTCCTGGCTGTAGGAGACGAGGCCGAGCTCGTTGCGCTCGAGGATCCGTCCGGCCACGGCGGTGAGCGAGCGCTTGAGCTGGCGGATGGGCGGCTCGTGCTCCAGGGCGCCGTAGCCGGCAGCGCCTGCGCCTGTGCTCTGCGGGAGGCCGAGCAGGAGGGACAGGTATCGGTCCATGTAGACGATGCGGTGCCACATGGACGCCGGGTGGAAGGTGGCATCGCGGTCGATGACCTGCAGCGGACGATGGGGCAGGCGGTGCAGACCCATCAGCTGGGCCGATGCGATGGCTGTGCGATAGACGGTCCAGGCCCGGCGCAGGTTTCCCATGTGTGTGTGGAAGAGGGCCTCCATCATGATGCACTCGATGCTGTCGAGGCTGCCGTGCAGCTCGCTGTTGGCGGTCACCAGCCGGATGGCGGCAGCAGCCAGCCGTTCCTTGATGGCCTGTGGCGGCTCGGAAAAGGTGCAGCGGCGGTGGTCCGCGGTGTTTTGCAGATACACGGCACAGCCGAGCATCAGCCGGGCGATGACGACCGGGTGTGTCTTTGCGGTCGGCATGTCTGGCGTCTTCATCGATGGCGCATCGAATTCCTCCCTGGACATCATGTCCTTCCAGTCCGAGTTCATCATCTGGCACAAAAAGGACACGTTCCGGCTGGCCCGCAGAAGGATCTCCATGTCTCTTCGGCACGGGAGAGCGGCGAGGAGGGCGGCCGAGATGGCCTCCTCGCTGTTGGACAGGCAAAGAGGAGTGCTGCCCTTGCTGGGAGACGTCGGAAAGCTGGTCTCGGGGGGGGTGTCGCAAAAGACCGGGGCCGCTGTCCTGGTCGTCTCTTGTGCCTCCGCTTTGATCTTGCTGGCCAGATCAGTGAGCAGTGTCTGCACCTTGGCAATGCCCTCGCCGATTGTCTGATGATAGTCCCGCGTCGAGGGCAGCGTTTCTGGCTGTTCTTGTCCAGCACACGCCGTTCCTCGACGGCGACAGCTGATACAGGTCTCGTCGTCGGATGGATCAAAGACACATCGTATCTTGCGCCGCTTACACTCCCTACGGTTCTCAATAGGGATCCGGGGGCGGCAACGGAGAACGACTTGCTTACCAGCAACTGTGGGTGCCTTTGCGGAGCTTTCTCCGCTTGTGGCCCGTTTCCGGAGCCAAGGAGGCGGCCTTTGGCGATGGAGAGGGGTCTGTCATTTTCTAGCTCTGAGAATCGCTGCTCACTCCAGGCATTCAGTAGCTGTGACTTTGAAGAAGGGATAGAAACCTCTGGTGGCTGGGCTGTTACCGAAGCCCCGCCGAGGCGGCGGACAAAATGCCGATTTGTAAGCACTCGAATCAGTGGTCAAAGCGATCGGATCATCACTACCCCTGCTTACGACGTCTAGCGTTGGCCATTAAAGCAACTAACATCGGGAGCTCCCGCTCGCTGAGACTAGCATTCATGTGGAAAAGCTAGGCTCCTATCTCGAGTAGTCAGGCATCCATCCAACCGTCCACCAGGGTACAATATCCCGCCGAAAGAGAAACAAAATAACGTCCGGTCATCCCAGACGAATGTATAGATCTACAAGCAGCTCGTTGTACCCCAAGAACAGCTCAGACAGTAGAGCCCAGATCGCCCAACACGGACGGTCATACAGACGGCCAGATCGAAAGACATACTTCTAAAAGTCTCCGGTCTGTTCAGGGGGCCGATTGGGTCCCTTCACGGATAAATCTACACGGTAAGAGTATCCAGTACTTCTGCAGGAGGTGAGAAGCCCCGAACGTCCTTGCAAACCCTCTGCAGACGCATGGCTCTTGAGTCCTCGTCGTCCGGCTCCTCCCAGCCGAGCCATCCATTCCACCAGCTTTTCCTCGCAACCATGTTGTCCACATACACCTTCCACGTCTCATCTTCCGAAAGCGTGTTCGCAGCCAAGCTACTGAGCTCGACGAGCTGTCCCTGCAAGGTGGAGCTGTCGCCTGCTCGTGAATGGGGTTTCCCGCCCAACACGGCCTGGAGCGTCCATTTGCCGTCGCCGGCTGTCTGATGCCACTGCAGGATGGCCCCGGAGCGCGCCTTCCAGGCCTCGGTGAGGGCAAGCCGACGTGCGTCCGGCTCCAACTTCGCCGTGGCAGCCAGCTCGATGCCGAGGAGTTCGTGTGGGAGGATCGGCCAGGACAAGGAGGGCTGGTCGTGAGGCGGCTCGGTGGGCAGGGCCGGCCACGAAGACGGCCGTGGTAGTTCGAGGAGGATGGCGCAGGTGTGCGGGTGGTCCAGAGCCCAGAGGCTAGATTGCAAGCGGCAGAGGCTATTCTGGAGGTAGGTACAGCATTAGCAAAGATCCTAGCGCTGTCTGGGGGAAACGGGCACGGCTGCTGACCAGTCGCAGCTGTGGAGATACGACGTCCATCGTGTTGCAGCCATCTCGGCCACCCCATGGAAAACCCCAACACGCCAACGTTGCTGCTACGGTCCAGGTAACCATGACGGATGTCGAGCTGTCGTAGGCGTAGGAAGGATGGACGAGGGCTGAGGAATGCCGCTGGTTATTTTTGGGTCCAGCAACCCACCGTCACATCAGCCCAAACAGCTGAGTCGCCTAGGCGGGATCGAGGGGTTGTGAGTGGGGCCAAGCCTGACATGACACGCATCTGTCAAGAAGATCATTGTCTTGGGCCGTTGAAGGATCGAAAAAACGAGCTGTTGAAACGCTCCTCTCCAGAGTTGCACAATAGCTTTCTTCCTTTATTTATTTGGACAAAAGCGCCGACTCCATTGGCATTATGGAGCCAGAGGACGACCACAAAACGCTGTTCCGGCTAGAATCACAATGGAAGGATGCAAACAAGGTAGGTTCCCATGCTACCCTGACGCCGCGAGCTTACGCTACTGTTGGCAGCTGGTCGGCAACATGCTGACCGTAGTCACGCGTCAAGACACTGAGACCGTCGGCAAGCTTCGAGAGCGGAAACTTCAGACCGTCGACACCTCCAAATTCGTCCTTCACATCTACAACATATCCACCCTCTCCGGCAGATTCATTAGACGATCTTCCAAAGAGACAGGCCGCCGCTCCTGACTTGTCGGAAGACGGTGGAAGCCACGGTGGCGATACGGGAGATGAGGATGCCGATAAAAGAGATCTGGCTCAAGCATCTTTGCCTTTGCCACTTCTCCATCCCGAGGCAACAGCCAACGCACAGGATGCGGGAGATGGATCTTGTGCTTCTACTGCAAACGTCCCCAGCGACGCAGGACAGCCAACACGCACAATGGAGCGTCCCGTCGGGGAGGACGTCAGTCTGGCCAAGGAGGCCGAACGAAGCCGCAAGATGATCTTCTCCTTTGCCATCCGCGCCGCCGCCACGAATCCCCTCGTGGTCCACGTCTTGGGCTACTCCCTGCTGGTGCCGTTTATGCTGTTTGTGGTTCTCTATCTCGTCCCGCTGGTGAGTGTCATTGTGGTCAGAGAAAGCCTAAAGGCAGGATCCGGCTACCTCTGGAGTCCTGGCCGCGCCCTCTGGCACTGGGGCACCGCTTCGCTCTACACTCTCCAGACCGGCACCGTCATCTTCTTTGGCACCCGTCTGGGCTTCATCCCGCCCACCGTCCTCCCGCCCCTGGGCGCCGAGCACGCCGTCACCCCCCCGCTGATCCAGCGCACTCCACTCGCCCACGTCGATGGCATGGTCCTCGCGCAGCAAATCATGGCGCCGCATGCGAGCCAGCTGCATCGCTCGCTCGAGCCCGTTGCCGGCACGTCTCGGAATCAGCTCTTCTTCCCGGATGGGCTGGTCGTGCAGTTCCCCTCGGCGCCGTTCGACCCTACCCTCCGCGTCCGCATTGACACCATCGCCGCAGACAATGAGCGTCTCGGAACCCACATGCGCCGCAGCATCGAGGCAGAGCGTGTCGCCCTGCGCTCGTTTCGCCGGTTGCTGCGCGAGAAGCCCGCCGCGAGCCTGCTGGAACGGCCGGCGGCTTCGCCAGCGTCAGCCACACGAAAACGACCTTCGGCATGGCAGGCTTTGCAGACTATGTTCTGGAGGCTGATCCGACCTTCTGCGAGAAGCCACCTGCTTCGCCAGGTGGGCACGTTGGAGTCCATGCTCGAAAAGGGCCTGGCCCAGAGAGCAGAATGGGCGCGACATCTCTACAACTCTGAGCTCTCGCAGCTGCAGCTCCTAGAGGTCCCGGTGTGCCAGGCGTCCAAGATGTTGGGTGACATCAAGTGGAAGGTCGAGGCGAAGATGGACGAGCTGCCCCCGCTCACCATTGACGGCGGCCACAGCGACGACAGCCCTGCCCCAGCCGGCAGGGGCAGCACGGGGGTCAGCCTGGCAGGGTTCTCCAGAAACCTCGCAGACCTCGATGTTGTGCACGCAAACTTTGCCCACATGTGTCTGTCTGCCTCGGCAGATCGCAAGGCCGCCACCAAGGTCACGTCAAAGCTCGCTGACGACAAGAAGTGGTACCGCGAAGCTCTAGAATCCCTCGCCATCATGCGAGCGCGCTTGGAGGCGAGCTCGCTGATCGATCCACTGAGCGTGGTGACGTTTGAGAGAGAAATGGACGAGGTAGCCCTCTTCATGCTCAAAGGCATCAAGTATTGGGAACAACGACACGGAAGCGAATAGAATTTCGTCCTGTCGTCAGGGACAATGACCATGGCGCAGATGCGAACAGGGAGGTGCATGTAGCATTATAATGACATGACGACACAATTCCACATTGCACTGTAGTGTATGATACTGTCTTGCCTAATGGGCCATTGCCATGGCCCAAATGCGTCAACTAATGCGCTCCTAAAGCATGCTTGATCCATTTCCCCAATCCAGCCGTAGATTCGTCTCGATTGGCGTTCGTCGAGAAAGTCGTCCGACGCACCCGTTCCTCTTTGTCATTTGTCACCTGCTGCTCGTTTGACAGCTCCTCAAGCTGTATGGTAATGTTATGCGCTTGTCTCTTCAGCCAGCTGGGAAGATCGGGCCGGAGAGATAAGTAGTACCGGTCCAACACCCACTGCTCTTCATGCTGGACCAAGTGAGTCCACCCACGGCCGGTAACGAGGCCATCTATCCGCCCCTTCAGCTGCTCCATGTCCGAGCCCAAAGCAACCAGGGCCGCGGTGGCCGGCCCTGAAAACTGTCCCTGCACGGACTTCAGGACGGACAACCTAGCCAGTGCTCGATCCCTGAGGCTGGCCAGACGCTGGAGGTCCTTTTGCGATGGGTTCTCCGCCTTGCTCCGGGCTGCGTCGCCACCCGGTCGGTTCTGGGCGAGCCACCGTTCCCACCCTGGCTCCAGCAACGCCGTACCCAGCACCACTACCTGGCCAAGGCTCTTGTTCAGGGCCCCGAGGTCCGCTATGGCCGGCTTGCTCCACTCCCGCGGCAACATCAGCCACTTGGACAGTTCCCGCAGGACAGGTATCGCCAGGGACGCGTTCATCGCCTGGCTGCCGTCCAAAGTTTCGTCACCAATCGAAGACGTTGCCGGAAGGTCTGCGACGTCTAGCAGAGGAAGACTTTCCCCATCCGTGGAAAGGACCTTGGCCAGGCCGTCCGCCGCACTCAACAGCCCGCTGACGGCATGGACGCCCCAGTACGAGACCATGAAGCCATGCAGGGGAACCACGACCTCCGGGGCCAAAGGCGAAAGGACGGTGTTGAGCCTGTCACACAGCGCCTTGGCGTTTGCATATGCTGGGCCATGGTACTGGCTGTCAGTCTGTCTCCGGAGCGGGGCGTGTGAGGTGTGTGCCCAGTCTGAGGCGAGCTTGAGCCGAAGCTCCCCACAGTACTCGTCTGCGTCCCACAGGAGGTCACTGTAGATCTGCTTGTCGGTTGCGCCTGATTCGACGATGGCGCGTGGAATTGCGGCGTGTCGCTGCATGAGGTCTGCAAAGGATTCGTCTGGAGCCGGGGCCAGAGGCTTGATTCGGGTGTAGTCTGGTGTTGGTCCAGGCCGGGACTTGGGTGGCACAAAAACGGCGATGAGCAGGACAGCGACCAGGAGAGTGGCCCAGAAACCAAGACTGTGTCGTCTTAAGCCTGGATCCGGACCAGCCGCCGGTGTGAGAAAAAAATAGGTGTAATGCCCTCTCCGTCGGTGATGTCGACTTCGCAAGACGCCTACACAGGTGTCATCTTGATCTCCCTCTTTGAATATGTCCTCCTTCTTCTCTCCGCTGTCCGTCTGGCTTTCTTGTTTCTCATTCTCTCGCTGTTCTTCCTCCTCTTCGTTGGACAAGTCCTCGCCAGTAACAGTGAGCGGCCCAATATCGTATATTTGTCGTGCACCATCTTCAGGCGGTAGTTTCCCGAACTTGACCGTGTCGCGGCCCAGATGGATGACGATAGAGCTGTCAGAGGTGGTAAAGTCGTCGTGAATGCAGAGGCTGACGTCTTGGACGCCGCTCGGCAGGTCCATAAGTAAGTTGCAGATGGAGTAGGAGCTGTGGACGTGGGGAGACAGTTTCCCAGTCTTTCTTCGCCCGAGAGACTCGCTATCAACTGCTCTCCATGACCTGCTGGAGGCTGTTTCTCGAGGCATCGAATACACAAACTCGCGAGTGTCGCCGATAGCCTCCTCCGTCACGTCAAAATGGAAAACTGTCAAGGAATATATTGCTGCACAACAGACAAAGAGGCATGCCGACCAGCTAATAGGGAAATGCCACGTCCTTTGTTCAGATGGATTCCGCAACCGGTAGAAAGACGCTAAATTTCATGCTAGAACGAGGGCATTCATCGGGCGAGGGCCGGAGAGAGACCTAATGTCGTGGGCACGCTGGCCACGACATGCGGTGGCTAGAGCAACAGTTTGCAAGTGTACGCGCAATATGAAAATGCAGCAGGAAGAGATGCAGGCGGGGTGTCAGGCCGACAGGGTCGAAGCAGTTTGCCTAGTGGGGTGCGTCGTCTTGAAAGCCCATGCACCTTTCGCCATACGCTAGCGTTAACGAGCCGCCCCAATGAAGCTACCGGGATCTCGACAGACCTAAGAACATTTGTCTTGTAGAGGCGAGGGCGTTGTAAAGACGTAGCTTGCATTAAGAGGTAAATGCTTAGCTTCCCTTTAACGTGTCATAGCGCGGTCCTCGTAGATTAGTTTGGCCTTGCCGGAGCGGAAAAACGCCAGACCGTATCTGGCATAAAACCGTACAAGTTTGTGATGACTAAGCTCGACAAAGCTTCCTCCCGCGTCACGTGCCACTCAAAATTGCTGAGGGGCATTGCATCATCACGCTAGAGAGCTCCGAATCCAGCACAAATATTGCTAATCAAACCTCGAGGCATTTCTGCCATCCGCCGACCTTTGCCGACGCGCGTTTCCTCGACGGACACGACGACGCACGACAAGCCGGATGCGCCAGACGTTGTCTTCCACGACCTGACTTTTCCCTCCTTCCAACGGCGAAAACCCGTCTCGTTCGGGCTCGACATGCTCGTGGCTGCGCCCACTCGCTGGCCATGATTGCACGAGGCATCCCCCGGGCGTCGCCGCTCTGTGCGCGGCAGGTGCACGGCGGCCTGCAGCTCCGAGCGCGGCTGCCGATGGCGCCGACGCTGGCCTGCTGTCCGGCCGCAGCGGCCCTGCGTCGCCGCCGGGCGCTCCTCGGGTCCGGACCAGGCTCGGTGTTCTCGACGACGACGAGCCTCTACACGAAGCCGGCGGCTGGCCAGACGACGACCGCAGGCGCAGACACGGCAAGCGCGCGGACGCAGAAGAAGATTGCGGTGCCGGCGGACCCGCTCGCGGGCCCGGAAAAGACGGCCCGGGAGCAGCGGACGGCGGACTGGGCGATCATGAAGGAGATGTCGCGGTACCTGTGGCCCAGCAGCGGCAAGGGGCGGCTGGACACGAAGCTGCGGGTGTCGCTGGCGGTGTCGCTGCTGGTGGGGGCCAAGGTGCTCAACGTGCAGGTACCGTTCTACTTCAAGAGCATCGTGGACGCGATGAACATGGACGTGGCCGCGGCCGGAGGCACGGCGGCCGCGGTGGCCGGCAGCATGATCCTGGCGTACGGGGCGACGCGCATCGGGGCGACGGTGCTGCAGGAGCTGCGCAACGCCGTGTTCGCGTCGGTGGCGCAGCGGGCGATCCGCAACGTGGCGCGCAACGTGTTCGACCACCTGCTGCACCTCGACCTCGCCTTCCACCTGGCCAAGCAGACCGGCGGCCTCACGCGCGCCATCGACCGCGGCACCAAGGGCATCAGCTTCCTGCTCAGCAGCATGGTCTTCCACATCCTGCCCACCGTGCTCGAGATCGCCATGGTCTGCGCCATCCTCACGTACCAGTACGGCAGCCAGTTTGCCGCCATCACCATCGCCACCATGGCCGCCTACACCGGCTTCACCATCACCACCACCGCCTGGCGCACAAAGTTCCGCCGCCAGGCCAACGCCGCCGACAACCGCGCCTCCACCGTCGCCGTCGACTCGCTCATCAACTACGAGTCCGTCAAGTACTACAACAACGAGCCCTTTGAGGTCGCCCGCTACGACGCCGCCCTGCGCCAGTACCAGAAGAGCTCCATCCACGTCGCCACCTCGCTCGCCTTTCTCAACAGCGGCCAGAACATCATCTTCTCCTCCGCCCTCACCGCCATGATGTACCTCGGCGCCAGCGGCGTCGCCCAGGGCAGCCTCACCGTCGGCGACCTCGTCATGATCAACCAGCTCGTCTTCCAGCTGTCCGTGCCCCTCAACTTCCTCGGCAGCGTCTACCGCGAGCTCCGCCAGTCCCTGCTCGACATGGACACCCTCTTCAGCCTGCAGCGCGTCAACGTCGACGTCCGCGACGCCCCCGCCGCCCGGCCCCTCCAGCTGACCGGCGGCGGCGCCATCCGCTTCGATCACGTGACCTTTGGCTACCACCCCGACCGCCCCATCCTGCGCGACCTCTGCCTCACCATCCCTGCCGGCAAGAAGATCGCCATCGTCGGCCCCAGCGGCTGCGGCAAGTCCACTCTGTTGCGCCTGCTCTTCCGCTTCTACGACGTTGATCGCGGCCGCATCTTGATCGACGACCAGGACATCCGTCACGTGACCCTCGACTCCCTGCGCCGCAGCATAGGCGTCGTCCCCCAGGACACGGCGCTTTTCAACGACACCGTCGAGCACAACATTGCCTACGGCCAGCTCGCCGCGCCCCCCGACCAGATCGTCGCCGCCGCCCGCCGCGCCCAGGTCCACGACATCATCCAGTCCTGGAAGGACGGCTACCAGACCAAGGTCGGCGAGCGCGGCCTCATGATCAGCGGCGGCGAGAAGCAGCGCCTCGCCGTTGCCCGTCTGCTCCTCAAGGACCCCCCTCTGCTCTTCTTTGACGAGGCCACCAGCGCCCTCGACACCCACACCGAGGCCGCCCTCATGGCCAACATCAACAGCATCCTCAAGGAAAAGTCCCGCACCAGCGTCTTTGTCGCCCACCGCCTGCGCACCATCTACGACGCCGACCTCATCATCGTCCTCAAGAACGGCTCCGTTGCCGAGATGGGCACCCACCGCGAGTTAATCGACCGCCAGGGCGTCTACGCCGAGCTGTGGAGCGGTATGTTGTCGTGTCGTGTGTCGTGTGCCGTGTTCCCTGCGTCTCCCAATGGCCATCACGCTAACTTTCACAGCCCAGGAGACTGGCTTCCAGGTCGAGGACATCGAAGAGGGCGACGAGTCCATCACCGACGACGACGACGACAAGACCACTCCGCCAAAGCGCAAGGCCTGATAAGCCCGGCATCCAAGCCTGTCAGCTGTGTAGATAGTAAAGATACGGGTTACCAGATGAAACAAGGATTTATCGTCATTGTCGTCTATCACTTCACACACATTACACGTCAACGTCTTCCTTTTCCTCCCTCCTTTCCCTCTCTCGTCTTACAGGGCCAGCACAAGGTCCAGCATCTTCTTGAAGTTGGGCGTGCCGTAGCCGGTGATGGGGTCCCAGCCCGTGGTCGCGTTCCAGTGGGCACCGGGCACGATGCCAGAGCCAGCAGGCTCAGAAGCGCCGGTCTGGTAGTTCTCGCCGTTGCAGCCAACCGAATAGCCGCTGGTGATATCGTTGAGAACCGTGGGGCCAAAAGCGTAGATCAGCGGGTTGAGCCAGCCCAGCGTGGACTTGCCCTTGCGCAGACGCGCGTCGTTGAGCAGGCCAACAATGCCGGCCCACACGGGAGCCGAAGCGCTGGTGCCGCCCGAACCGCCCAGGTCACCGTCGAAGATGATCTGGTAGTCGGGCGAGACGCTGTGGGCAGCGACGTCGGGGAAGCCGCGGCCAGCCCAGTTGGTGTAGGGAGCATAGTACTTCACGGTGCTGGCATTCACGTGCTCCATGTACGTGGTGACGGCCTTCTGCTGGTAGGCCGGACGCGGGAAGTACTTGCTGAAGCCGCCGGATGAGCCCTCCCAGGCAATCTCGGGCTCGACGTCGATGGTGCCGCCCACAGACGTCACGTAGGGGCAGGTGGCCGGGAACATGGCGTTGAACTCAACCGTGGTGTAGTCGGGGGCCAGGCAGCCGGCACCGACGCCCATGTCGCCGGACGAGTGCAGCACGGTGATGCCGCGCAGGCCCAGAAGGCCAATCAGGTTGCAGGTGTAGACAGCGTAGTTGTATGGAACGCCCTGAAGAGGAGGGAGTCAGGGCGAGGCATCAGGGGGGGCGGGGGGGGTGATAAAAGCTTACATTCTCCTCGTCGCCATACGAGTTGGAGATGGCCTGGGGCAGCTCGCTCTTGGGCTTGGACAGCAGGTAGCGGAAATACGGCACGTACGGCTCGTTGTAGTTGTCCGCAGCTGTGGGCTGGTCGATGTTTTCGATAATGGGCCTGGAAAGTCAGCGGGAAACAACGAATGGGCCAGCCAGAGAGAGAGAGAACATACGGAGAGCCGCCAGCAATAAACTCGGTGACCGGGAGAGGGTGCGAGATGCCAATGATGTTCTGGACGTCCAGGTTGGCCTCGTCGACCTGCGCAGTGTTCAGGTTCTGGTCGTTGGTGCCACCGGCGATGAGCTCGACAGAGAAGTTCTGGGCCGGGATGCCGTTGAGCATCTCGTACTGGAAGGTGTCGGCGTAGAGGGCAGACTGGTTGAGGAAGCTTCCGAAGCCGACGCGCGAGCCCGAGGCCGCATCCGGCTTGTAGTTTCCGACGCTGTAGAGCTGCTTGAGGCAGGCGGGCGTGATGGAGGTCTGGCAGGCAGCGTCGATGGTGGTGGAGGTGCCCTTGGTGTTGGAGGTGACGGCCCTTTCCGTCTTGGTCGTCTTGGAAGCGGGCGCAAAGACGGGCGCAAAAGCGAGGGACTTGCCAAAATAGTTGCCGGGATCGACGAGGGCGACGTGGGTGGCGACGTCGTCGGGCACGCCGTAGGACAGCGTGCGCAGCTTGGTGGTGGTGGCATCGGACGCGTGGCTGTAGTAGTCGTAGGAGGCGTTGAAGAGCGCGTTGGCGCCGTCGACGGTGGTGGCCACGTCGACGAAGCCGTCGCGCACGGCGTACGCCTGCACACTACTGCTGCCGTTGAGCCAGGCGGTGACGGCCTCCACGGCAGCGTCCGAGGGACCGTACGTGGCGGCGACGTCGTCGGCATCGATGTGGGCGCCATAACTGCTTTGGTCAGGCGACGACACCGACATCAGGTGCGACTCGAGCTGGTCGACGTTCTGCAGCGCCAGAGCAATGGTGAAGACGTGTGAAGTCGTCGACCGGGACGCGATCTTGTCGGCGGCGCCTATCACTGTCCAGCCTGCCGGCACGGCGTCGATGCTGCTGATCACCGTAGCCTCGACGGCCGGCAAGAGCAGCAGCGACGACACCGCCAGAGCCATGGTGGCCATGGAGCCGCGGAGGGTGCTGCAAGCCATTGGAGGGAGGGCAGGGAGGGGAGAAGGGGACACTGGGAAGGGGAGAGGAGGGTGAGAGGGTGAGGATGGTGAGGAAGGTGAGGAAGGTAAGAGAGAGAGAGATCGACAAAAGGACACCGAAGGTCTGCTTCTTATATCAGCACCCACAGCCGCTGCTGCAGCTCGTGTTCATCCGCTGCCCGTGTTCATGCACGGCGTTCCTGTCGCCATGGAGTGCAGAAATGGCGGCAAGCTTGTCCAGGGCCCGTCTGCGCTCCCCCGTCCTGGGTTCCATCGAGCTTCTTCCCCCCGGTCTCTCGACCCATGCTGTCGTCCAGGGCCCAGTCAGCGGGAAAACGGCCTGCCCAGAAGAGTAAGAGCGCACAAAAGGCCTTATCGCACATGTGGTGATTACTTGTAGGCGATCAGTGGCGGAGAATGCATGGGCGTGGGTCCAGTGGACGTCGGATTGCCCATTGTCGATTGGAGAGAGCGACAGCAATGTTGGTCTCATCGACAGAAGAAACAAGCGGACGGACGAGAGAGCTTTACGAGCTGTACCGTAGCGCTCGAAATTGCTCCTTCTGCAGCTCGACGGCCTTGGCCAAATTAGGCATGCGCTTTGGCGGCACCTGCCGATCCCGTTTGGGCAGGAGCCCTCCCTCTAGCCATCGCCAGGTAAACACAATAGCGCTATAGCGGGCTTTGCGCGTCCTGTCGTTGGTTCTTTCGACGTGCAGTGGGTTCCCAGCTTCCTGAGAAACTTCTCTGGGCACAGCCAAGTGGAAATAATGCGACTGCCCATTGGCCTAAGCTCACATAGGCTGCTGCCTACGGGCGTCCCGCCTGCTGTTTCGGGAAGCACTGGCCAGGCTTCTCAGATGAGCGATCGGGGGTCAAAACATTACATAGTAACATTAATACGGACGACCCACCACGGCGGATCCTCGTATCGAAGCGAAAAAACGAAGCGGCGTGACATGGCGATATGACCTGTGGAAACCGGCAGCAGTGCCGATCGCATACAGAAGAGCTAGCTGTGCCTGCAGACCGCATTTATTGATGACCCTCTCAGATACCCTTGAACCCTCGCGTGGCAGTCGTCGCCATAACCGATCCATTCATGAGCTCCCAACAATGCAATGATACGACAGAAAAGAGAAAACGAACAGAGGACAGAGAAGGAAATAGAGAAACGACGTGGGACAGAACGCCAAAGAGCTGGAGATTAAGAGCAGAAGGGAAGAGGGGAAAAAGGGAAGAAGGGAAGAAAGGAAGAGAGGAAGAAAGGAAGAGAGGAAGAGAGGAAGAGAGGGGAAACCGGAAAAAACCCGCGGAAACGGGGGAAAGCAAGACACGGCAAGATGGCAAGAAAAGAGAGACCCCCCGACCAGATCAAGCCCCCGGAAATGCTGCTGCTGCCCGGCACAGGTCGCGCAGCGTCTTGGGCACGCGCCCGGCCTGCAGCTCGTGCACCACCTGGTCGATGATGGACCGGTCGGGGATGCGCTGGGCCCGCGACTTGCGCAGCCAATACTCAAACGGGCCGCCTGTTTGGTTAGCCAGAGAAGAGGGGACAGAAAACACATGGACCACAGCCACTCACGGTTCCTGTCCAGCGCGTCGCCCAGCTCGGCACACCGCTCGTCCGGCTCGTGCTCCGTGTGCATGTCAAAGTAGTGCGACATCAGCTTGCCCATGTCCTTGAGCGGCCACTTGGACGGCGCGCTCGGCTGCCGTCCCGCGCCCGCCATCAGGTACTTTTCCGACGTGCACAGCCGACACTTCCAGAACCCCAGCCGCTGCAGCGAGTACGTCGCGTCGCGCTCGTCCGCCTCGTCCATCCCGCTTGTCCCTGCCGTCATGTTCGTCATGTTTGTCATCATCGTCACGTCGCCCGGCTCCAGGCTGCCGCCCCTGCTGCCGCTGATGCTGCCGTCCACGTTGCTGTCACCGATGCTGCCGCCGCCGTTGCTGCGGCTGCGGCTGCGGCTGCTGCTGCTGCTGCTGTGCACGCTGATCGTGTCCTGCGCGCTGGCCTCTGACACCGCCCGCGGCCGCTTGGCCGCCGGGTCGCCCACCAGTGCCGCCACCGACATTGGTCGCTTCGCCATGGCTCCAGCAGGCCGTCCGGCCCCCCCGAGCCCGTACGGCGCCCTCGATCTCGACACCAGCGTCAGGCTGTCCCGCCCGCCCCCGCCCGCCCCGGCCGACAGCCCCCCGACCCGTCCCAGCGGCCGCCCGCCCTTGACCAGCCGCTGCGCCTCCAACATCTCGCGCCGGTGCTGGCTGAACCGGATCTGGTGTCCCAGGTCCAGCCGCCGCAGCTGCAGCGTGCGCGTCTCCTGCGGCGTCAGGTCCGGCAGCGCCAGCTGCGAGTCACAAAAATCGAGGTCCACCGCGTACGCGTCCACGTCCTCGTTGAGCTGCCGGTAGCTGATCGCGTCCAGGTCGATGCTCGCCGCTGCGTACCCTCCGCCCACACCGAGGCTGCTCCGGGGCGCGTCCCGAGGCCGGCCATCGCGGCTGGCAAGCCCACCGCTGATATGTCCCGTGCCGTTGATCAAGCCGGTGCGTCGTCCTGGCCCGTTGGCTGTTGCCGCCGTCGGCACAGGGGCCACCCATTGCGAAGACGACAGCGAGGCAGCGTGGCCATTCGTCACGGGCGGTGGGGGCGATGCTGATGCTGTTGCTGCCGCTGCCGCTGCCGCTGCCGCTGCCGCTGCCGCTGCTGCTGTTGCGGCTTCAGTGGTGGCCATTGGCGACGGTATCGCGACATCCGTCATCACGGCGGAGTTGCTGTCGGACGTCGTCTCGTCATTTGGCGACGAGTCCCGGCTGACGGCCTGCTCACCATTCATGGCCGTTGCACCTGTTCCGTTCTCCTTGGCACGTCAACAAAAACGAACGGCAGAAACGGGCCAGCGCCCACGGCCGAGGAGAATATGTACCATGTGTGCAGCGCTTGCGCCTCTGTCAGACGTGGACGGCTTGGCCCTGGCATCTGCTGCAGAGCTGGCAACGTGGATCTCTGGCGCTGAAAGAAATGCGCGCGGAATTTGCTGGTCATCCATCGTAGACTTGCGTGATATGCGACCGGGCTTTCTGGGCGTGTTTTGCGCCTTTGCTTTTCCGGCCTGTTGCCGATTGCTCAATGACTTGCGTCCTGGAGGTCTACCTCTTGGGGGCATGGTGCCGACGACTACTGATATATGGGCGTGGGATCTGCAGGCGAGACGAAAGCGACAGCACGGGAAGAAAATTGAAAGGAACTAAAGCAGAGGCTGAGATGGGAAGAAAGGAAGGCGAGGATGTGAAGAAAAGGTGAAAGAGAGAGAGGAACGCAGGGGGCAGTTGTCTGTGTGCGGCTGGCTGCGTTCTCTACGGTCGCTCGCAATTAAAAGAAAGTCGCGAATCTCAAAGCCAGGCTAGTTTGCGTTCATATGCAGGTGTGCGCGTGCATGTGTTGATGGGCCGCAAGGTCCAAAGGCGAGATGAAAAGGGAAGAGGCCGAAAGGAAAAAAAAAAAGGGTTGGGATCGCTCTTGGTCCAGAGCGGGGGTGGAGAAGGGGGGGGGTGCGTGAAGAAAGAAAAGAAAGATACCCCGGCAACAAAGGAATAAAAGAGAAGAGGGAAGAGCGACTGTCGTTTAAGGGTGCTTCTTTAATGTTTCTCTTCTTTTTTCGTTTCTTTCTCCCAGGCGTCTGTTTTCGTCACTAAAAATAGTGTTTGCAATTGAAAGAGATACAGGTCAAGACGAAGAAAAAAAAGAGTTGTCGCAGTTTTTTTTGGCAGGAGAGCCCGAAAATAGAGAGAAATAAAAGAGGGAAAAAAAGAGGAAAAAAAGAAAAAAAAGCAAGAAAAAATAAATCATCGACGCGTATTGAACAAAATGTGGGACATTGAATTCTCCATGACCCCGGAGAGGTCGACGTCTGTGCACACTTCTTATTTTCACATACAGAAGCGGAGGAACTGACTCTCGGGAAATTGAGTACGAAGCAAAAACTACTCACACATGTCGTTGCAGGAAATCAAGAGATATTCGATGTTTCCTTGCGCATGCTTGCTTCTTTGCGGCGCATGTATCTCGCCAAGACCAGCGGGAAAGCACAAAGTGTACTTGACTTGGTAGCAGAGCTACCCTGTAACACATTCTCGCTGTGTATCTCTAAATAGGACTGCCATTGACTGCCACAATTTTTTCCATCTGGCATGTTGTACACTTTTTTCACCACTGATACTGCAACTTGCATCTCGCTCTCCTCTCTGAATCAATTGATTCTGCATTTTTGGCCATCTTGTATTATCAGACGCTGTGCAAATGTGAGCCCATTTTGCCCCTGCTAATTCTCCACCCGGGACACACTAGCACATGCGCTAAACAGCCCTGTACCGGCGTGCACCAACTGAGGGGTTGTGGATGGGTCCCTGTATACCTGGGGTTTTATCTTTGGTATGTATGCCCCCTATGAATTCTACCAATATAACGTTTTCTTTCGCGCACTCCCCGCGGTGTTGTTCTATGCCTGGCAGCTGAAGTAATTCAAGCATAATCACTTAAAACATATCCATTTATTAGTGTGTCAATGTAGCCCTTGAAATGCCCCGATATTGATCCTGTAATACACAAAATGCCAAACTCTACATCCATGCTATTCTTGGCATGATTTGTTGCTGGGATGACTCCATGTATGAAGACACTGGCTGTCGTGCACACCCTCCGTAATGGGTTTTCTTTGTCGCCTTTAGTGCCAGACTCTAGGTCTAAGGGTATTCACTTTGAGCTACTGGGCCGGATCAGACTTGTAGCCAGGTCGCCACGACAGCTTTTAAGAGATGGCCAGTAGGGCAGGAAGCATGGAATGGTAATGCCCTCTTTACCGGCCACTGTCTCTTACATAAATCATACCTCTGAACTAATACACTTGGCGTATAACCAGAAGCATGTAGATGGCCATGCTTCATGCTTAAAAATCCGATCCTCTTCGATGCTTCCCCATATGCCATTATCTCATGAGTCGTTAGCACAGGCGTGGCTGTGGTCCTCCAAAGCCCAAGCCTCCAGTTCCTCGCCCCGTGTTCATATTTTCCTCGCTGGATTGAAGCCGACCAGCACGACACGGGCAGCAGTAAACAGAACGGCACTGCAAGCCATGGTGAGTCCGCAAAAGAGTTGTAAGCCTAGGTACTTTCCATTCTGCTTGCTGACGATGGCTCCGGCAATCGGGGCGCCGGTGAGGGCCCCCAGGCTCTGGACGGCGTAGAAAGTGCCAGTCCGTACGCCGATCTGGCGGATGTCGGAGATCTGGGCGACGAGGGCCGGGCCGAGGCTGACGGCGCCGCCAGAGCTGAAGCCGAAGATGATGGCGAAGACGATGATGGCGGCGGTCGACGTCCCGGGGATCCAGAGCGCGAGGCTGATGACGGCCGACAGGGCGGTAATGAAGATCATGGTGTTGAAGCGGCCAAGCCGGTCGGCGACGATTCCGGGGACGATGCGGCCGACGATGCTGACGGCGTTGATGATGGAAATGAGGTACGGCAGCAGCGTGGGGTCCATGCCGGCGGCCTCGGCCTGCAGGGTGATGTAGTTGAAGGGCAGGAACATGCCCCAGAAGAAGAAGAAGGCGGCCACGGCGATGAGGGCATAGGCGGGCTCGGCAAAGCCGCGGACGTAGTCGGCGAGGACGAGGGGCTGCGGGCGAGGCGGCAGCCGGGAGCGGACGGTCAGGCAGCAGAGCGCCAGCAGGGCGAGGAAGAGGAAGGCGAGGCAGCGGACGGCCCAGGGGAAGCCGATGCGGGCGGTGAGCTTGTTGAGCATGATGGGCAGCACGACGCCGCCCAGCGACGAGCCCGAGACCATGATGCCAAAGGCGGCGGCACGGCGGCGGAAGAACCAGGAGGCGGTGGAGGCGATGCAGGCGTTGAAGATGGCGGCGGAGCCGATGGAGGCGCAAAAGCCCTGGGCCAGCAGGAAGTGGTAGTACTGCGAGCCCAGGCTGGTCATCATGAGCCCAAAGACGTAGACGGCGGTGCCGCCGAGCAGCAGGTGGCGCGTGCCGTAGACGTCAAACAGACGGCCGTAGACGAGGCCCCCGGCCGTCATGACAAACGTCTCCACCGACAGGATCCAGCTGACGGTGCCCTGGCTGTACGCCGACAGCGGCCCGCCGGCGCTGACATAGTACGTCTCAAAGGTGCCGATGCAGTTGATCAGCCCAAACGTGCAGAAGAGCCCGCACCAGCCGCCAAAGACGACCAGCCAGGCCTCGAGCCCGCCGTCGGGGAAGTCGGCCGGCTGCGTGCCCGGCGGCCCAGGGAGCTCCGAGTCCAGTCCTGGCCTGCAGACGGCGCTCTCGAGGTCGGCCCCGGCAGCGCTGTCGTGACTGGCGAAGACGTTGGCTTCCACGCCTTTGCTCTGGGAGGGCACGTCTTCCAGCGGAGTCGAGTGGCGGGAGGAGGTAGCCGTGAGCGACAGCTGGGGCGATCCAGCCGGCTTGTCGCCGCCTGCTGTCATGATGAGGCGGTGTGGTGAGGACGAGCCAGAGCGTCTGGTTGGAGGAGAGCAAGCACTGGCTTGACGAGTAAACGCGGATGCTTGCAGGAGGCGACTGGTGAATGAATGGATGAGAAATCCAGGTGGAAACCCGTCTGGTTTGACGAGGACGGTATAAATAGCGAGAACGGGCATGCAGATCCCTAGGATTGAACCAGTCTTTAGGGCCGAGGCCGCCTTGCAAGCTTCACATCCCGGAGATCAGGCGTGCGAGCACGTGGTTTGCGCAAGGGATGGAGACGAATGGATTGGGAAAGCCAGGCTGGAGCAGTTACGACCGAGGGCGAGTTCTACAACATGACAGCACACACGTCCTATCATCAACGTTGGAAGATAGGGAAGGCGCGTATGCCGGTGTCGTGTAGTGTAAAAACCTTTGGGGGTATCTTGGACGCGGACATGCTCCCGATTGGCCCAGGCGCCGACAGGTGATCAGAGCTGCTGTCGTCTCAAAGCGGGCCGTTAAATGTCGCACACCGTCTCTGTACAGAGTACTCCGTATTATGTCCGCGGTTAAATCCGTATCCACAATGTGACGATTCATGCCCTATGACAGTCCATATCGACACAACAAGGAAGGCATTGAGGCCGCAGCCCAGTCTAGCGGTTTTGCGAGTATCGTACATGCAGGTCGCGTGGAGGCGGCTGCAGAGAGCAGTGCTTGTATATGTGTATCTTTCTCTCTGCCTCTGCTCCTGTTTTGTCTCTCCTTCACCTCACAAACTGCTTGAGGTCCTTGGCGTCGGTGAATTCGACCTTGCCGTCCTGGCGCACGCTGGCCACGTGCAGGGCCGCGGTCTCCGATGAGGAGGTCGGTGCAGCCGCCTCACCGCCAGTCGTCTTTGGCTTCTCGGCCGGGCGCGTTGCCCGCTCCACAGCGGCGGGCACGACGCCGGCCTCGGTGTCGGCGATCTCGTTGACGTCGTCGCGCGTGAGTACGTCGGACACGCGCACGCCGCGGCTCGACAGCAGCAGCGTCGTGGGGCCGCGCACATGCACAAACAGGCGATCGCCCCAGATGGTCTGTCGCAGCAGCGTGCGGGCAGCAAAGAGGGTGCGCGCGGCCAGCTTGTATGCGGCCGTCTCCCGCGCCGTCTTCCAGAAGCCGGACACGGACTCGGGCACGGCGGGGATGGCCGGTGTCTGCAGGTGGAGGCGGCCGGCCAGGCGGGCGGTGGCAGCGCTCACGCCGGCGGCGGTCGAGCTGGCTGCGCTGGCAATCGCGGTAGTGGCCGACTTGGTGGCGGCAGCGGCGCCGCCCTCGCGCAGACGGAACGGGCGGGGGGCTTGCCGGTTGACGGCGTAGGCCACGACGTGGCTGGGGTGCACGGCCAGCTCCTCGCCGGCGGCCAGCGTGACGGGGTAGATGTAGCCGGGAGCCGACAGAGCAGCCAGGCCGCGGCCGGTCAGGAAGGAGCTGCCCCAGTTGGCCAGGCCGAGGCCGAGGCCGGTGCCGCCGTAGGTCTGGCGCTGGGGTGTGACGGTCAGCGTGTGGCCGGTCCAGGCCAGCAGGGCGCCGCGCTGGGCGACGACCCAGTCGGTGGTGCCGTCGAGGTGCAGGGTGAAGAGCGTGGTGGAAGCGGCCTTGGTGCCGATCAGCAGGGTCAGGGGCGTCGTGGACGTGATGCGCTGGTACAGGAAGGGGACGCCGAGGAGGCCCCGGCGGACGGGGGCCAGGATCGAGAGGGTGGACTGGGCCTGCAGAAGGACGAGGACAGAGACAACGCGGGCTGGTTAGAAGAGGTGGTGGTGCATCTGGCAAACATCGGACGGTGACGGCGGGCTGCCTACATTCTCGAGCTTGCCCGCCACGGACACGAGCGTGCCCCGCCGCGTGTAGAGCTTCTGCGAGGCCGAGAGCGTGACGGAGAGGAGCGAGTATGGCGAGCCGAGGACCTCGAAGCGGGCGTCTGTTCTGTCAGCGATTCGTCTGCCCGCCCGCTCCGCCTCAGCCTGGCCGGGCGTCACACACCTGACTCATCCCGCACGCTGCCCGCAGCCGTTGACCCGAACGCATCGCCGCCCGTTTTGCGCGGGAACTCGGTGGCCGGCGCAGAGCTGATCTTGATGCCCCGCGTGCCGGCGACAGACGAAGTCGTGATGATGCATTGCCGGCAGACGTATCGCGGCGTTGGCTGCACCCGCAGACACCCCGCCAGCGCCGGCGGTGCCCGTATGGAGGATGCACGCATTTCGAGGGATCGGAGAGGGGGGGAGGGGGGCAGTGGAGGACGAGCTGCGGAGTGCTTCGTTGCGACAGCCGGATGACGAAAAAAAAAAAAACCAATCCGGAAACTTTCGAATTACGGGACGGCTTCAGATGCGCTAGTCCAAAACGGGACGCCGCAGCGCCGTTGCTGCTGGCAACGCAGACCCGCCTAAACAACGCGCTGTGAGCTAGCAGCGTGTCGGGTGGAGGGGGGGCTTGACCAAATCTTAGTCAGAAACTCCGCAATAACTCGTCCTGTTGGCACACCGTACATTCCCACACCGCACAAGCTGAGAAGCCCAAAAGCTCACCAAGCTTGACAAGTGACCAATTAGCGCCTTTGCGTGCCTTTTTTGTTCCCGTCCGGCACATTCATGACGGGCTGCTCCTTCCGTCGTCGCTCCCTCTCGCTTTCCTTCCTTGTCTCTTCTTTGTCGCGCCTTCCCCAGTGAGGAACAGCAGCAGCCGCAGCAGCAGCAGCACCTCCCCTTTCCGGACAGGACGCAATGTCAGTTCGCGTCGTGGCCAGAATTCGGCCATTGCTGCCACGAGAGCTCGAGAAGGACATCATCGTACGGGCAGAGAGCAGCGAGGAGGGTGGCCATACGAACGTGGTCAAGATCCCGAGCCCCAAGAACGAGTCCGAGGAGTTCTCGTTCGCCTTCAATGGCGTCTACGACCAGTCGACCTCGCAGGAGGCCCTGTTCAACGCCGAAGGTTCGTCTGCCGGCCATCTTCTTCTCCTCTCTTTTCCCGTGGCTTTCTGACACAAGCAGTCGCACCACATATCAAGGCCCTCTTTCAGGGGCTCGATCTGACACTGTTCGCGTACGGCGTCACCGGCACCGGCAAGACGCACACGATGCGCGGTGGGCTGAAGCTGGCCGACCGCGGCGTGATCCCGCGGCTGCTGAGCCACGTCTTCCGGCGTGGCAAGAAGATCAGCAAGGACGCAGAGGCCACGACGACGGTGACGGTGGCGCTGTCGTACTATGAGATCTACAACGACAAGGTGTACGACCTGCTGGAGCCGCCGGAGAAGCGCACGCCGTCGGGGCTGCCGCTGCGCGAAAAGGACAACCGCACCTTTGTCGTCGGCCTGTCGGAGCAGTCGTGTGCCGACCTGCGCGACTTTGAGCGGCTGTACATTGCGGCCAACCAGAACCGCGTGACGGCGTCGACGAAGCTCAACGCCCACAGCAGCCGCAGCCACGCGATCCTGCGGGTCAAGGTGACCCAGACCACGCTGGACGCCGACGGCGTGACCGTCGCAATGGTGCGCGAGAGCACCGCCTCGGCCATCGACCTGGCCGGCTCCGAGGACAACCGGCGCACCGACAACGACCGCACGCGGCTGGTCGAGTCGGCCGCCATCAACAAGAGCCTCTTTGTGCTGAGCCAGTGCGTCGACGCCATTGGCCGCGGCGAGAAGCGCATCCCCTACCGCGAGTCCAAGATGACCCGCATCCTCTCGCTCGGCCAGAACAACGGCATCACCGTCATGATCCTCAACCTGGCGCCCATCCGCAGCTACCACCTCGACACGCTGAGCAGCCTCAACGTGAGCTCGCGCGCCAAGCGCATCGAGGTGCGCGAGATCGAGAACGAGGTCGTCTTCAAGCAGCCGCCGCGGTCCCTGTCCCACATGACCTCCACGTCGCTGTCTTCCCTTCACCCGTCCGGAGCGTCCGCGACAGGCCTTGTGCGACAGCCGCTCCGGGCGCTCACCAGCAACGCCCACAACATTCAGACCGGTGCTGCCGCCGCGGCCAAGGCGACGGCCGACAAGCCGGTCAAGCTGTTTTCCGTGTACACGGACCGAATCGCGGTAAAGGCCCCTTCCGCTCCATCCGTAGCCTCTATTCCGCCACCATCACACACAGCTGCGGTCTCGCGCCTAGGCCCGCTGCAGCCCCGACAGGCCGGCTTAGGCGACAGCAACAGCAACAAACGAACGGCCGATGCGGCAGACCAGCGGCCGTCCAAGCTGGCACGGCCCACGGTCCACCCGCACTCGGCCGCCAGTCTGACTCGGACGATGCCACAACCGACCCTGGCAGCACCGGCAGCACCGGCAGTTCCGGTCATGTCGGCCGAGGACATTGAGAAGATCATTGAGCGCAAGGTGGCAGAGGCGCTGGCCGCACGGGCACAAGAGGAGGCAGAGACGCTCGCGCAGAAGCAGCCAGAGGCCGAACAGCGGAAGGCACAGGAAGCACAGGACACCCAGCAACACGCGGATGTCAGCGAGTCGATGCAGAGACGGCTCGACGCGCTGGAACGGCGCATCGACGACAGCTCGCGCGACGGCGACGGACGGACGGAGGGCCTGCGGTATCTGCTGCTGGCACGGCAGCACAAGGAAGCGGGCGACGACGCGGCGACGCTGCGCTGCTACGAACAGGCGATGCCGTTCTTTCCGGGACAGGCGAAGCTGCTGGGCAAGGTGGAGAAGCTGCGAGCGAAGATGGCCATCCGCTCGGGCGCGAGCGACGGCTCGGCGGTGTTGTCGCCTCGGACGGGCGGTCGTGGCATGTCCCGGGAGAGCATGCGGAAGCGAACATCGCGCTGCGGCGACAGCCCTGGGACGAGCGACCACAGCGAGTACTACCACGAAGCGGACTCGGACGCGGATGCGGAGGACGACGATGCGAGGTTCGCGGAGCGGCCATCGGCAGCGAGCCGGCGGAGCGCCCACAGCCGGCCGAGGGGTGTCGCTGGTAGCATCAGCGGTGCCGGCCGGCGCAAGGCAAAGGACGACCCGAAAGAGTCGAGGACGGGATCGGCGGCTGCTGGCCTCGCCGGCGACGACGCAGACGACGAGGCGCCGCTGACGCCACGCAAGCAGCAGCTGCTGGACATTGTCAACTCGCGGGACATGGCGCGGATTCGCAGCCTTGCAGGCGTGGGAGCCAAGAAGGCGCGCGACCTGGTCGCGTATCTGGACGGCGGCGAGGACAGGGAGGATGCAGACGACGATGTGTTTGGGTGCACACGGCACATCGACTCGTTGGCGGAGCTGCGCAGCGTCCCCGGCATGGGGGGACGGACAGTGGAACGGGCGTACATCGGATTAGCGGTGTAGAGGTGAGAGGAGGAAGGGCATTTGTGTGGTTTGCGCGTCATGTCCTGCATGGGTCGGTGTCAGGCGTTTAGCTGGCTTGCTGTTTGGTTATGGAATTGGCAGTGCCTGTTGTGTGATGTGATTGTGTTGATGTGATGTGTTGATGTGATGTGTTGATGCGATGTGTTGATGCGATGTGTTTGATGTCATGTGTTTATCGTCTTCGTGCTCTTCACGTGCAGCACGTGACCAATTGTTGGCCAACGTCCATCAATGCCATCTGTTTCAGGTCCTGCAGTGTTTCCCGCTGTTTCCTGAGTGATCGTCCTCATGCATCTAGCGTTGCATGTGCGACTTGAGACGCTGTCCGTCTGAAACTTGAGCCGTTTATGTAGCATACAAGCTTTGACAAGATGCTTATATGTTTCCTACTGCTGCTTCTTTCGTCGGGTGCATTCTGTGTTTTTCCCTCTCTGTTTCAAAACTGTCCCTCCCCTTTTCCGTCCCTGTTTCCTCACACTGACAGAACGACCCGATGGGCGCCAGCAACCAGAGACAGCT
Organism: Grosmannia serpens; assembly: GCA_029299595.1. Classification (NCBI taxonomy): domain Eukaryota; kingdom Fungi; phylum Ascomycota; class Sordariomycetes; order Ophiostomatales; family Ophiostomataceae; genus Grosmannia; species Grosmannia serpens. Next base: position 125,403 of record JANSMH010000009.1, on the reverse strand, counting down.
TCGTGCTGCCTTTTTTCTGGTAGCACCGCCGCTGGTGATGGCCATCGTCTTTGGCGCCGTCTGCCGGCTGTTCTTCTCGGCGCCGAGCACGGCCTCAGTGCAGAGCCTTGGCCGTGCGGCCGGCCCTGCCAAGGCTGCGCAGACGGCGGCCTCTGCGCCCAGCAAGGCGCTCGTGGTGGCCTCGACGGGCGAGCAGCCGGTCGAAGAGGTGGCGTGGCTGGCCGACGTCGGCGCCGACTGGCACGTCTTCCACTACGTCACCGATGCGCCGCTGCACCCGGACCTGGCCGTGCCCGTGGCCAAGGGCGCCGAGGCCATGGCCTACCTGACGTTCATTGTCGACCACTACGAGCGTCTGCCCGACGTCGTGCTCTTCCGCCGCGGCCACCGGCGCGCATGGCACCAGGCCATGGACTCGCTCGACGAGGTGCGGCTGCTGCGTCCGGAATTTGTCGTCCGCGCCGGCTACGCCTCCACGCGCTGTCTCGCCGGCTGCGAGAACGTCCTCCCGCTGGCCGACCAGCATCAGAAGCAGCAGCTGGCCACCCACGACGTGCAGCTGGCCGCGCTGCTGGGCCGCTTCCTCGGCGACGACGTGGCGCTCCCCCCCGTGATCGCTGCCCCATGCTGCGCGCAGTTTGCGGCCAGCCGGGACGCCATCCGCCGTCACAGCCGCGCGTGGTGGCGCCGACTGCGCCAGTGGCTTGTCGACACGCCCTTGCCCGATCGGCAGAGCAGCCGCCTGATGGAGCAGACCTGGCACATATGGCTCGGCAACGAGTCCTACCAGTATGTCCCTCTTTCCCTCCCCTCTTCACCGTCCCTTGCTAAGGCTGCAGCTGCCCAACGTACGAAGCCTGTCGCTGCCACGTCTTTGGCCTCGGCGAGTGCGATGGCTACTTTGCGCTGGAGGAATCCATGTAGCGCACAACGGGACAACAGCATGGCCATGGGCGTTTCTGGTTTCTTCTTACAGCGAGGAGTTTGGCATTCCGGGGAATGGCGGCTTAGTGCGATGTCTTTGTATTCGATGTTCTCTTATTAATGGAAACATGTTTGGGAGTGGCTGCATCCGCTCTTCAACGTGCACTTTTTCTAAAAAAAAAAAAAGTGGTCGAAAAGGAGACATTGTGGCGGAATTGCCTCTATTGACTGCTGGTTTGGTTTTATCCGGGCTCGAACCGGAGACCTTCAGTGTGTTAGACTGACGTGATAACCAACTACACCATAAAACCTGCTGTTGATGCTCCGAAGCTGGAGGCTGTGGACAAGGTATCTTGCGCAACGGTAGCAAAGGACCGCTTTATTTGTGTTCATTGGCTTGTCTTGTTTGCTTGATTCAGTCAAGAAAGGGCTCTGTATTTCTGTCCCACCGACGAAATTTACTCTGCCAAGTAACCCGTCTCTGGCGCAGGTGCGGCGGCTGCAATCGGCATCCGCCAATACACCCCCGCAAATGGCGTTTTTTCACTGGCGCGCGTATTCTGCCCGATTCGTACAGTACGTAATACTACTGTGAGCAGGTCCTGCAAGGGTTCGGAGGCAAGGGGCGGAAGGATTCCAACTTAGGTACGCAGTGCGGCACGAGAACGCCCGACACCGTCTGCGCAGGATTTCCGCTCTGCATTCCGTGGCCTTGGCAAGCAGTATGCACTGTCCAGGACTGGAGGCATCGTCAGCCGAGGCAGTCGGCCCCAGTCGTATGTGCGAGAAAAATGGGGAGCGGCCAGAGTTGCTCCTTTGAGTTGCTTTTCCGCCTGCTAATGTACACGTAGGAACACCGGTGTGGCTGCCTCGAATCGCTGTGCTCGCAGCCAGACGTTGCATTTATCCCTTGCTGGTGCTTCTTGGCACATGTCCTCGCATTAGCCAGCCTTCTATGCACAACACAGTCGACGAGCAAAAAAGCAGATGCTGCCTCCTGGACCACATTTACCTGCTGCTCGTACGAGTACGAGTACACAAAACTCCTGGGCCATCCCAAGATCACGGAAGCCCCGTTGTGTTGCTGTCTCGCCCCGACCTTGGAACCAGCATAGCACGATTCCATGCCATGTGGCTATCCTTGCCTCCCGTCGATCGACCATGTATCTTCCGGTCCTCTCGGTCCAAGTTTCGCGCGGTCTCTTCTTGCTCTTCTGCTAAGAGTAGTTTTATTTTCCGTCGCATTTCGATACGTCGTATTTGCACGCTCTCTCCCCACGGCTCCCCTTCGACCACACATATGTCGTGGTCCAGCTTTCTTTCTTTGCCTTTCCATCCTTTTTATTCTCTCCTTCCCCACCTTCCAGCGCGCATTTCCCCATTTTATTTCCCTTTCCCTTACCCTTCCTTTTTCCCTTTTCCACACACATTGCTTAATCTACTTCACGTCGATCAGACCTGTCTAAATCGGCAGAAACTAAGATCCGTCCCGCCACAATCCCGTCTGCAGCGACTGTGACTATGACTCCTTTGTCGCCAGACGCGCGAGAGAAGCCCATGGTCGCGGTGAGCCAAGCCTCCAACGATTCATCTGTCTGCATGACGCTCTAACCCGCTGCCAGGACGACGCCAACTCCGCGCTGGGCGATGATGCCGCCAGCTCCACAGCGTCCATCACATCGAGCATCTTGCGATACCGTACCTTGAATGGTCGGAGGTACCACAGCGATCGCGGAAGTGACCAGTACTGGTATGTCAGAGTACCGGCTCAAGACTGTCAAGGCACTATGCTAAGCTAACACTGGCAAGGGCCGCAAATGACGATTGCCAGAACAATACGCTGGACATTCAGTGCGTTTAAGCCGGACGGCACCCGTGCTGTCCCTTTACGTTAACAGCCCCATAGACACCATGTGTTTACTCTGATCCTGGACGGCAAGCTCCAACTTGCACCGTTGCCGGAAAAGCTCGACGTAAGCTGCGGCTCGGTGTACGGCATGGGTATTAGAAGCTAACACGCGGTGTAGAAAATCGTCGATATTGGAACCGGAACCGGCCTTTGGGCTATGTAGGCACAGCCCTCGTCGCCTATATGTTCATAGCAGCTAACCGGCCCAGTGATTTTGCCGACAAATATCCTGAGGCTACCATAATCGGCACCGACCTATCCCCCATTCAGTCGCCATGGGTACCGCCCAACGTGCGCTTGTACGAGAGACCCCAGTTCAGATTGTTGATTGTGATTGCATGTTTGTGCTCTGCCACTGACTCAAGCGTAGCGAGATCGACGACTTGGCTGAGCCTTGGACGTTTGAGGAGGCGTCGGTCGACTATGTCCATGTACGCTGGCTGGTCGGCAGCGTAAGGAACTGGACGGCCTTGTTTAGGGAGGCCTACCGCGTTCTCAAGCCGGGGGGCTGGATCGAATCCTTTGAGTGCAACGGCCTGTTCGAGTCTGACGACGGCAGTATTGTCAAGGGGTCCGCCACCTCCCAGTGGAACGACATCTTTGGCGAGGGCGCCAAGCAGATGGGCTTCTTTTTTAGCGTAGTCCACGACGGGGTGATACCGAAAAGCATGCAAGAGGCAGGCTTTCCGAAAGTCAACGAGTCGTCGTTCAAGGTCTGTTGCTCATCCCATCCCACCCAGGATCGACTGCTAATAGCCAAAAGATACCATTTTCTGAGTGGCCAAGGGACGCACGACTAAAGGAGATCGGCTTGTTCGCCCGGGCCGCATTTGAGAATGACATTGAGGGAAGCGTGGGACTCCTTGCTTCCGGTCTCGGCTGGTCGAAGGACGAGATATCCGTGTTCGGAGACCGCTTCCGCAGCGAGATGCGCGGCGGCAACGTGCATGCCTTCTACTGGTGCAATGCCGTATGGGCCCAGAAGCCCTTTGATGCTTAGCTAGACGCAGATATGCTTAGTATAGTATCGAGATCTAGGGCGTACAGAACAAGAACCGCACCTGCATTACCTCTACCAGGATTAGAGGCCAACTATAGCGTAGACGTACAGCTTATGAGGACTTTCAACTTTAGCCTAAACGTACAATTAATGTTACAGCACGTACTCGAGATGGTCCCCACACGCGGGCGAATGGCCGGTGCTTGGGAGACCTTTAAGATAGTTCACACAGGACTTCCGAGCGCCGTTGTGGGCATCCTGTTTTTCGACTCGTTTTTTTATATATATTTCTTTTATATTTCGTAGGCTGAACTAAAGTAGGGAAGAGAATGTGCGGGGACGGCACTAAAAATGGCATTTCAAAATGAAGCATTGCGGCCCTCCCCGTGAATAACCAGTCGCACCATCTCATTAGCAAGTAGCGAGAAGTATGGTAAACGAGCCGTTTTATTTCAACTTAGAACATCACCAGGTCATCAACTCGCTTCTACCAAGAAGAGTGGAATTACTAATGACGTGCACAGTACCTTTCGCCACATTGGGCTAAGTGTAGAAGGCCGTTATATAAGCTCTGGAATGACTCTATGCTCTGATCTGCTCTGTGGAATACCCTCCTTGTGCTTTGAAGGATCTCAATATCCCTTTCCAAATCATCACACTTGATAAGCTTTTTGGATGATCAAAGACTTCTAAAAACCCCTGCGATGACGTGGAAATGGAAAGGAAAAAGAGGCGAGCCTCAGGTATTGAAGATCCAAACAAAAATCGAAATCGTTCCTTGTGGCCATTACTGCAACACGCCGCAGACCCGAGAGAATGATCCTCCACCATATCGTCATGAAGCTCAGGCTAGAAATGCCACTCGCAATCTTCAATGCCAGGTGACCTTGCCGAGCGGAGACGTCGACATCGCCGGAATGATAGCCGACCGATCGGGAGCGCCCATAGCGGCCATCACCACTGTCATCTATGCCGCTGCCTACGCTGTGCCGAAAGAGAAGATCCGGAAGACTGTCACCTACGTTGCCAGTTGCATCTCAACCGCTATCAAGGCCACAATAGCGTTGCCACAGGAGGACAAAGAAATCGCTGGTGCTGCTATCGTGACGGCCATCACCGTTGCGTGCAATATAGCTGCTTCCGTGCTTCCCAGAAGCATAGTTGGTGGCATGACGGATGAAGAGCAGGCTATGGCGGCCAGTATCGCCGATGCCTTTGAAACGGTGAATCCTTTGTCGAAAGTAACGGCGCAAGACTGGATCAGATGCTCTATCGCCTCCTTCACCCATTCGATACAAGGCGTGCCGGTAAAAGACATTGCAGCTGTCACTGCAGCCTTGATAGCCGCTGTTGCCAAATCTGTAAAGGCTGTTGTTGAAGCGCCTGCTGAGCTTCAGAAGCCTTTAGCACAGACCTATATTTCTTTTGTCAATGAATTAACTGATGGCGAGAACGACGGACGCGCATTTAGATTGCCAAACACCACTTGATGCTGGGCGGAGTTGGGTCGCCAGTGGCACAAACAAAGACCGCATTACCGCACCACTTGGTCATGACGGGACGATACATATCGGTACATGTGCAACTGTGAATCTGCGAGGACGCGTCTCTGAAAGAGTGGACAAGAATGTGTGAAGCAATTCACCGAGGTTGCACCAATAATCCATTCGCCACTTACTTTAATAAATAAATTTTGTGCGCCTTGCCCGTCTCTACGTTCTTGTTCAGTTTTACTTCGTATTTTTTGTCTTTTTGTCTCCTATCACAATGTTTGCTACAATTCTCTCACCAAAAAGCCCTCGACAATGTTGCCGCCACTACTGAATATTGGTCACTGCTCCTTACCATTATCCATTGTTCACTTCTGCTACGAAATCCATATCACCGAGCTTATGTCCAAGCCACTACCGGTCCTGAATCGCATCGCTACGACCCTAAAGTGGGCCGATTTTCACGACATCCGGAACACAAGCCACCCATGCTAAGTCAAGTAGATGAAATGATCAGAGTGGTGGATGGCCTCACAGCGGCACGTAATCGCTTTGATCCCCGGAACCTCATCTTCGACGTGATGTTGTTCTACAGAGAACTTCTGTATCGACTTTTGCCTCTCGACTTTTGCCTCTCGACTTTTACATATCGGAACTTGTTTTGCTATGTACGCTGTCCTGCTCCCTGTTCTCTGTGCCCGAAATGCGTCCTGGATAAGAATTGAAAGACAGCTTTCATCTCCTTACCTGTCTGTCGAGTATCATTGCAGCATGACGAAATATGCATTATTGGCGCAAATGATTACTTTTTCACCTGTTAGAAAACGATGACTCATTCCTATTATCCGGCTTCTCTGATCGGTCTGCGTCACGAGGTATTGCTATGGGTGGGGGGCTGTGGCCAGTGCCCTGACTGCCTTATTTGACAGAAATCCACAGGGCTGCAAGGCCTGATATCCGGCTGCAATGACACGTTGCATGCTACATCGAGAACTGATAACCTTCATCAAAGGTGATCGTCGGTGGGCTGTTACGCCAAAGGTATATCCCAGGCAGCGGGACGCTGTGTATTTGGGCAAATAATCCTGTGGATGCTCATTCCCCAGGTCTCTCGTGTGTCTTTTTCTGACTCCCTCAGGGCATGATACTGGCTGTGATTGCTACCAATGTCGGCTCCAACTCGATGTCCGTCAGCGCCGACGTTTCCGGCTTGTTTCCAAAGTAGTCAACATTATGCGCGGGCAGATCGGCACCGTGATGACTCCTCTCTGCGTGCCATGAAGATTATTTCCAGTGCCGTGACGTTCCTGACATTTTTGGGACCAACCACCGTGTGTGTGTAAGTGTGTGCACCCTGGACTCTGTTGCCTAAAAGTCTCGTACATGGTGCGGTCAGCTGACAAAGACCACTTTCCTAAACTATGCAGATCATGGTTGTAGACTTACTGGATTATCCGTTTACGCCTCCACCGCAACGGGTGTCGCCGCTAATGAGACCTCCTTTAGCGTGACCATCCCTTCGGACCTAACCCAGCGTCTACTCCACGTCTGGTGGCTGTGCCCTTTGGTGGTAATGGGATGCCTGGTCCATCGACTAGACATTGAAATCGACTCTACCATCGGCGGCTCTAACGTCACCAGACGTCGTCACCACGAGCAGCAGCAGCAGCAGCTTCAAGGCATCCTTGAACACCAGCGTTGTTCTTTTCGACCTGTTCGACTGATCTGGCGGTGAAGAGGCCAATAAGTCAGACATTGACGCATTGTTACGCGAATGCTGCCCGATAGCAGTGGAGACGAATCAAGAAACCGTTGCTCTGCTTTGACTAACGTATACCCCTGATTCCAAACCCAAAAGGGTGCCCCTGGATTAGCAGTGCCATACGCCATCCACTATCGTCCAAGGAGCCTTCCCCAGGGAAGAGCTGTGGTAGTGTGCCGAATGCAATTCTGCCCAGGGCCCAATTGCACCGTATTCTAGACACAAAATGCCCCTTGAAGATCCGATGACGGGCATTGTGCGCTGTTCTCCCGGGATGCCGGCGGGCGCAAGGACCTCTTCAGCTGCATACTATGTAGGGACTGTGCTCAAATGCCTGATCAGCGAGGAATCCACAAGCTCGGGACCCACGATGCTGCAGACACCCCTTTTTGTGTGAGACTTCTGGGCTGCTGCGCACTGGCCAATGGCCGAGACCTGAATTTAGAAGTCCTGCTCCATACCACTTTCCTCTTAGCGTGCAGCCCCTCGGATACATAACGACCACGTCTCTCTTTTTTTCTTTTTCTTTCTTTTTTTCTTTCTTTCTTTTCCTTCGCAGCGCGGTCGGTTGTGTCGGTTCTCATCCGTCACCGTGAGCAGCGCAATCATGACTGCGCGAAGCGGATGGCGAAGCCGGAACGAATTGACCCACGAGGCCTACCGCGGCGAGGATCCGGTTCTCGACAATAGCGGCAATGGCCCCCTACGCGTCCCCGGATTCGGCTACGACGTGCCCATGCAGCGTAAAATGGACGACCGCTTCTCACACGGCTTCCTCGACTGGACCCAGACCCAGCTGACCGCTCGCGAGATTGCCATGCTGCACCTGATGAACAGGATCACGGACGAGCCGCGCTGGGAGGTCAACATCAACGACCCCGTCGTCGTCGCACGGTGGGCTTCGGACGCGTTGGCCGCGCCGCTGGTCAGCCCTCGTGCATGGGACTGGTGCCTGGCCGAGCTGCGCGACAAGGCCGCCGTGTTTGCGGCCACCGGCGTGGTCCACGTCCTCAATGCCGCCTCACGCGTCTGCAAGTCGGACACGCTGATCTCGTCCGAGCTGCTGGGCAGCTTGGAAGCAGAGGTCGATAATCTGGCGCGTCATCGTGATGCCGCATGCGACCTGGGCAATAATAATGCAGCACTGCCATCAGCAGCACGGCGGCCTGGCCTCGTCGACCCGGACTTGCATCCGCTCGTGTATGGAACATCGCGCGTCCTGTCTCATGGTGGTCGTGTTGGGCTGGAGGATGCCGCTCTGGCTAGCGGGCAGGGAACGGTGGAAGGCCCGCATTGGCAGTCCTTTCGGGGAATGAATCCCAGATCAGGAGGACCCGGATGCCACGCAGCGCAGACCGTCTGGGAGCCCAGGGCCTTCCGGTTTTCGCCCAACTTTCAGTGGCTGCCGTGCGAAGTCTCCTTTCTTCCACAAACGTCACCCGGCAGCACACAGGTTGCCATATCGTCTTACATCAACAATCTGCACCCGGTATGGCACCAATCGCTATACAAAGTCATTGAGCAATACATCGCCGCGTCCATCGAGCCATGGAACGAGGTCCTGGTTCGGCGGGATGAGGGGAGAGACCCGCAGCGCATAATCACATATGGAGTGCAATGGAAGTCGGATTTTCCCGCAAGGGCAGCGGACTTGGCCTCTATGCAGAACAAAATCTGCCAGTCGCATAGAGACGCTTGTGCCAGGGCCCGGGCATGTCGGGGTCAGCCCAACATCCCACGAGCGCCTCTGCCGAAGCCTAGGTCACCTCTGGCCTGTAACGGCCTGGGCCGAGACGACCGGACTGGTCCAAGCAGAGCCGTTCGCACGAAGCCGGCGAGGACCCGACCGTGGCTCCACCCAGAGCCTGGGGAGTCGTTCACCTATGGGAACTGGAAGGCGGGCAGGAACAACTTCCCAGTCGTCAATGGCGTGGAGCGGGTGGGGAACGAATACCATGCCCTTCCGCCCAAAGAGAATCATAAATTTTACAACGTTTCGCTTCAGGACATGTTTGGAGCCGAAGGCCTACAGGTCATCGTCGAGATTGGTGGCGTGGAGCTCACGCCTGAAGAGCCTACTCGGTATGTTTTATTGCTACATGTCGCCTTACTTGCAAACGAGTCAAGACTAACAGGTTTAGTGATGCATCGGACTGGGAACTATGCGGTCTTCTCAACGAGCATATTGTGGCAACGACCATGGTGTATTTTTCCAGCTCCAATGTCACAGCCGACTCCGGGGCCCTCTCGTTTCAAGTGGAAGTGGATCTTGACGCCATGGCGCACGTGCACGAGAGCGGCTTGTCAAAGCCGTTGCATCGTGTATATGAGCCTCTGGCCGACATCTACGGTGTTGTGCCCATAGAGGACCTGCGCGAGGGTTCCTTGAGACTGATCAGCGGCCGGGCCGTGCAGGAACTGGGAACGGTTCTGACGCCCGACGGCCGCTCTGTCACCTTCCCCAACGTAATGCAGCATCGCATCGGGGCCAGCTCTTTGGCTGACCCGACAAAGCCCGGACACCGCCGGTTTCTGCGGCTGCACCTCGTTGATCCGCACTACCGCATCTGCTCAACGCGCAACGTGCCGCCACAGCAGAATGATTGGTGGGCGGATGCGGGCTGGTGGCAGATCGACTGGAAGGCGCGAGGCTTGCCGGCCGAGTTGCTGGTCATGATTGCCGATCACATTGGCGACGAGTGCCCGATGGGACAGACAGAGGCCGAACGGCTGCGGCTGCAGCTGCTCGAGGAGCGTGCAATCCGACAACAACGGACAATGGAAGATATCGAGCGATATGTGTTTGGATAGAGGTGGAAATATAGAATAGACCTGGGATAGACTGCTGGAATTGCGAGGGAGAGGGATCGGCCCAATCTGCGTGGGATATACTTTCTTACCTATAATAACTCTCAACAGGAAGCTTAGAACAATTAGAAATACAGCTTTGGTAAACACGATTTGGCTGCCTTCCCACTACATGCTGTAGTAATTTGCTGTTGGCCGGCCTGTTGCCGAGACGGTACAACTTCTTACAAAGCTTTCAGAGAAAAAGTGGAGCAGCACAATTACCACTTTTGCCACCAATCAACTCAGCTTGCATCATCCCTGGAGAGTCTGTACAACGTCTCGTTCTTTGTTCTCACCTTCATCTTCACCTTAGCTATTCTTCTCCTCTCTGCTTCCCCCCTGTTACCCGTTCTCTGAACGCCACCGAGTGTTCTTTTCAACTGGAGGATACCGACAATAGACCCCCTGGCACTGCAGCAACGGCCAAACGTCGGTCCTGTCTTTGACAAGCACGCCTCTACCATAATGCAAGTCTCCCGCGCGTCTAACATCGACACCAACAATGGCGAGCAAACATCGAGCACTACGGCGGCAACGCTAACGAGCTTTACCCTCGCCGAAGTCGACCGACTGCCCCAGGCAGATGTCCGCTTTTCAACCGTGCCAGCCCTCCTTGCCTATATGACGGCGATCACAGACAACAACGTCGATTCGGTGACTGTGGCAAGTGTAGCTCCGAGAAACTTTGCCGCGATCGACCAAGCTTTACAGGCTCGTGGCCGCAAGACGCGAGTGTTCTTTCTTGCAGAGTATAAACTACTTATTATTACGATTCCAAATCGGCCCCACGAGCGACTCCATCTTGAGCTATACGCCGAAGTAGGAGGCCAGATCCGGGATATGGGATTGAACCGCTCCTGGGGCGCCACAGGCGCAACACGGTTTCCACAACTGGCACCCGGGGCTGTATCGCAAGGTGAGGGAGACTCTGGGGGTGGCCCCTTGCCTAAGCAGGAGGGCATGTATAGCTGGCCAACTATTGTTACAGAGGCTGGCTTTTCCCAGTCACTGGAGTCGCTACGGACAAAAATAAGGTTTTGGTTCGCGCGCTCAGAACACGCCGTGAAAATTGTTTTGCTGGCCAAGGCGTTCCCCGATGATCACGCTCAGAAGCGTATTACTATTGAGCAGTGGCAGGAGCGTCACGTGCCCGTCGCTATCGCCCGCCCTGGTGCTACGATGACACGCCTCTCAGCCATGTCTGCATCGATGTCTATTCTGCAGCCCGTTTGCATCCAAACGGTTAACATTGTCTGGGCCATGCCAGGCGTCTACGACGAGGCGAGCCGGGCCCAGCAGCGTGACCCTCAGTCGTTCAATGTGGTTAGAGGCCCATTGCGCCTCGAGTTTGCGCTTCTTTTCCTTCGGCTGCCCGTTGGCCCACGCGAGCACGACTTTGTATTGTCGGAGGACTTTCTTCAGTGGTACGCGGCTAATGTTTGGGATCAGTGGTGAGGGGCGTTGATGTCGCCAGACAGGGAGGATGACCAGGGCAGCACGTTGTTCCACTCCTTTCTACCAGTCCGAAATTTCGACAAAGTGCTGGGTTGGCGCTACTGGGCCGGTTTGGTGAGGCTAAAGAAATAGCACTGTCGTCAAGCGGACACTGACTGCGCTGTACGACGGCCTGCTTTGAGGTAACCGTCGGGGAGATCGCACTTTGTCGCTGTGGGCGATGCCAGAGTGATCCTCGCCGGCCAAATTGATGAGCTGTTGCTTCTTCTTTTCTGTCTAGGACGTTAGTCTCACAGATACGTAACTAGACATAGCAGAAACAGGCATGCTGCTTTTTTTTTGAGGAAAAGATGAAGTAACTGTGTGAATACAATGAGGTTGATGCTGCATGAGAAGCTAAAGGATAGCCCTAGTGAAAACGGGTGCCTCCACAATAGGATAGGCCAGAATACCAGTCCTGTGGGAGATCAGTCGGGTGTGCCACTCTAGATCTCGTAGGATACTCACAATGGCGTGGATGATATTGATAAAGACGAGGGTGAAGGACCGTGTCTCGGGCGAGTCGCGCCGAATGTTGTTGACCAGGACGCACTACAAAATTCCCACCACTTGGCGCCGTCGGGGACGCCTCAGATGGTCTAGAGGTGTTATCGATGCTCGCACATTCTCGGAGGGAAGGAGACTGACTGACCAGGATCAGCAGGGCGATGGCGTTGGCAGCAGCGGCAAAGGCCAGCACGGATCCCAGAGCGGGTCGAAGGAGAAGTTGATGAAGAGAGTGTAAAAGATGCCGAGGGCGGACGGCAGGGTGCCGAGCTGGTTGACCTGCTCGGAGCTGTAGTGCTTGGGCGACTTGAGCCAGAGCAGGAACCTGCTGGTGTTGGCGCTTTGTTCCAGAAGAAGGTAAGATATGTCAGTTGATGATTAACTAAAGAGCGAAAGCGACACGCCTCAGGATATGGGCACGTGCGCGTGTCACGTGCACAAAGAGGCGCTACTATGTACAAGTTTTTACATAGTACGAACTACGGAGCACTATGTAGACTTCAACAATTCAAGACTTTTTCTACTCCGTACTGTTCGATCATCTGCTCCACCCCGCGTTCTACTTTTAATCCTTGCATCCCGCGACCAATCAAGCGACCGATCAAGATGGCAGATAGAAAAGAACAAAACAATAGCGACGAGTCGGAGTCGTCATCCTCGACTGCTGCATCTCTCGGAGCAGTTCTTGTCCAATCCACGGACGATTCGAAAAATGATACCCTCCTTCGCCTCCGCAAACTCCGGCCACCCAGTGAAGAAGAGGCAGAATGTTTTTACCACGGCCTGCCATCTAGGCCTCGTTTGGTCGGGCGCACATCAGTGTACTCGTGGGAAGAAGAGCAGCGAGTCGAACCAGGCCCGTTCATGTTTTCTCGGCGCAAGATCCTAGCATCAATTGGAGAACACCGCATTCGAGAGTGCTGGTACGATGTCCAGCCCGCCATTGTGAAGGCTATCGAGCACCTCGACTGGACATCTATTGACGTCTTTCGTATCGGCTATGAAGATGTGCCGCGCATGGAGAGGGCAGTGGTCGTGTGGATCGGTGTCAGCAGTGCAGATGTGACTTGGGGCCAGGCATCTTTGGCGTTGTTCGGATGCCGCTACGTTCTGGATGCCGCAGATCTGGCGGACGTTGATTGCCAGATCCGTGTCTCTGTCGTGGCGTCTTTGGCTGGCCCACGACTATTGAAGTCGCTTCCGACTGAACCCGACGGAACTCACTTCTTCATGCAGCCTTTTACAACTTCACTGGGCCAATCCATATTTCCCCTAGCGCGGGATACGTTGCAGGGGACTCTGGGCGTATATATCTGCCCTGCGAAAATCGCAGCGCCGCCTTTATATGCGCTCGCCTGTCGCCATGTGGGCCTCCCGAATTCCCAACACCCGGATAATGTGCACTACCATCGCAAGCACACCAGCCAAAAGCCTCTTTTAATGGGCATTCCTGGGCAAAACACACTCAACACTGCAATCGAAACTGTACAGTTAACTAAGAACATCGCCGCTGATATGTGCGAGCGCAGCGGCGGCGACGAACGAACACGGCAACGGAGACAAGAGTATCTAGAGGATATAACAAAACTCTGCCAGATTGCCAAGTCATTTGAGTCTGTCCAGGATAGAATAATTGGCAGTGTGCATTTATCCCCCGCCATTGGTCCAGGACAGGGCGCGCCGTTCCCCTGGACAAGGGACTGGTGTCTCGTCCACTTGCAACTCGACAAGTTTCCTGGAAGCACATATCCAACCAACGCGGTAGACATTCGCGCTCGCCATGTGGATGCTTATGAGTTGACGCGGCTACTGAAACCACACGTCAAGAACGGGCAAAAGTTTAAATTTCCTCTAGATGGCAGCCTTGCACTATCGGGAATTATTCCCCTTGAGGAAATCATGAACCCGACGACACTCAACGCCGACGGGGAAGAATGCTTCTTAGTGGGGAAACGGGGCGCTGCTACCGGCCTTACCTGGGGGTGCCCGTCCGAACTGCTGTCCACAATGCGACAATGCCTCCCGGGAGGGGGGGAGTTTCGCTCGATGGAATGGGCTGTGAGGGGATCGCTGGAGGATAAGTACAAGCCGTTTTCTGCTCCGGGAGACTCGGGTGCGGCTGTGTTTGATGCGAGTGGGCGGTTGGGTGGTTTGTTGACTAGGGGAACAGGAACCTCCCGGCAAAAGGTCGACGTCTCTTACGTGACGCCGATTGAGCCATTGCTTGCAGACATTGAGCGGACGCTTGGGCAAGAGATTAAACTTCTGTAGTAGCGTGGTTGTGAGGAGAGAGATTGCAAGGAAATGTCACGGGACGGAATTGTCGTCGTTGGCCCAGATTAGGGCTTATATCGTTGGAGTCTCTTTACTAAACGTTTATAAGAGGGATATATTAACGCAACTTTGTAAACGGTAAAACCCTTCATGTTTATATTATATAATAAACTATTGTGACGGGCCAAGGACCAAGCACCAGGTCGGCCAGGGCCTAAGCCATCCTAGTAGTCTCCCGCTAGGATCCCATCTTCAGTTCCCATAAGGATGGCCCCGACTAAGCTGGCGCATAGCTAGAAGGACCATTCCTATAGGAATGAAACCCGGAGCTAAGGGCCCTCGGCTCTTGCAAGAATGAAGACTTAAGGAGGCGTCGAATCCACTCCTACGAGAATAGAAGAAGGGGCCGACCAAGGGGGAACTAAGGAGAGATCTCGTAAGGGCCTTAGGACCTAGCTACCGGACGGTGGCTGGGGAGGGATTAGGCCCTAGGCTCCAACTTTAACTTTGTATCATTGGCATGGTTTGAATCTTAAGTCATCGCGATCGAGGCCGAAGTCGTAGTAATTCATATAACAACCTAGGCTCAGAAGCACGTTGCATATTTTTCGTCGCGGACTACAAAGGGGACAATTCTTGTAGCCTTAATAAGATCATGACAGCTTAATTTCCGTCATCACGAGTAAAGATTGTCTCGTTTAAAGTCCCCCGGGCGCGCAGTAGTGCGATAGTGACTGTGCTTTAGACTTTGTAAGCGACTACCAGAGGCGTGCTACCGTCACGGCCTTTTCGTTATATGTACAAGTCACTCAAGAAGTTCGACAAACTCACTTCCATTCGTAGCTCGAATGGCTCGAAGTAAAGGTGCCAGCCCTTTTACGTCTTCGCCGTTTGGATCTACTGCTTGTATGTTGAGAAGCCGCTGCATCTTTTACGGCGCTCAATAGCTCTAAAATCTATCATTGTCTGAATCCGAATCCGAATCCGAGTCCGGAGCATTGGCCCACGAGAGAGGACTGTAATTTCAGTCTAAGCGAAACCAAGGGCCAACTGAGGAAATTGGCTAGCCTAATAGTTCGGTTAACCGAAATTTCAGCCAGACAAAAGATTCAATCACTCGAAAACATCGGCTGGTCGAAGTTTTCGGTTGGGCTCACAGTGTACCAAGACATTATTTAGTATTGTACGTAATGTGATGTCTCGACATATGCCGGTATATAATGTCCCAATACATTCTTTAAGATAGTACAAAATGTACCGGCATATTCTTAGGCGAGTAGGGCCAGAATCAGTCGCTGCAGTACATGTGCCCGAAACTGGATCGCAGAACACAGTTCTAAGAGTGATATTACCATAATTAGTTGACGGCAACTTGAGCTGACTACATCAGTACCAGCTCAGGACCACGCTCAGGACCATGCTCAATAATGGAAATTGCTGAGGGCAATCCATGCGTAATGCATAGAGCTGTTCTGGTCCAGGTTCTTGATCCAGTACAACACCACCAGTACGGCGCAATGATCAGGTCCAGCTCCAGGATGAACTTGCGGTCCTCGGTCGTGTCGTCCGCGGAGAACCGCCAGATCTGCCTCTGCTACTCTTCGGCCGTGGAAGGTTTCTGGCCTGTGACGACACACCTTTGAGCCATGTAAGTACGCTTGCATGTCAATCTGAACCTCGGACACAATAGAAGATAACTTACATGTCGATATATGAGTGGATCTTTGGGTCATTTAGCTCCTTCCTCACTTCGACGAGATACAGCTGCACCGCTTCGATCGACCACTAGTAAGGGGGACTCTCGTTAGTACGGTTCCAAGCAGGAAATATTCAACGTATGAAAAGTCACTTACCCCCAACAAAGTTGTCAGACCTCGAACTGCAAATCCTTCGAGAGCCATTAACAAGAACATCTTGTTCCAGGCACCCCAGCTCTTCAGCCTCACGTCTTTGGGCCACGTCCCAATGGGGAGTTTGATGCGACGCTCTTGGACGTTGGCATAGCCCGCGTCTTTTATGGCTCCTGCTGCGAGCTCGCAGGCCCGGAAGCTGTTTCCCATCTTCTCGCCGACCTCTCCAAAGACTTGGCCCCAGCGGACAAGCGCGGCGTCTGGCAGGAGGGAACAGTCGTCGCTTTGGACAAGACAGGATATCTCGACCTGTTCAACCCATCCGCCGGGCGCAAGGTGCCTAAGATTGCATATGCTTTTTAGCATACTGCTTATAAAAGGACTTTTAACACTGTCTAGGAACTAGCCGCATACTTGAGGGCTTTCTTATAAAACGCAACCCAGTCTGGAACACACCCCGTCATCGCACGGACGTGTATAAAGTCAAACGAGTTCTCCGCATAGGTCCAATCTCTGTTGATATTGTCGATTTCAAACTTGCAGTTGGGCGGAACCCAGGCCGGCTGGATGGGCGACAGGTCTATGCCAATAACCTCTGCCGACGGATGCAAATCCGCAAAGTCACTGCAAGTCGATTTAGCCATTAGCCAGATGTCTCTGGCTTTCAAGCACTTGCTAACTTACATGGCCCAAATCCCCGTACCACACCCGATATCAAGGACTTTCTATACCAAAGAGACGTTCTTAGTCAGCCGTGGCGTTTCTTGTTGAATAGTTGGCTGTCCAGACCTTACATGAACATCATCCGAAATCGGGGCCAACGTTAATTTTTCATCGAGAATGTTTCGGTACATCTCGTGCCTTTGCTACAAATCAGCCGTCCAAGACGCTACAAGCAAGAAGGAAGAGTCAGGCTTACACTAGATCTTCCGCGTTCTGTTGTCTCTCATCGTTTGCAGCCCTATATAACGTGAGCAAGCTTCCGGATATCCGATTTCCAAGGCAACCCCTGCAGGAAGCATCCTGTCGTCCAGGTGGCTTACCAGTATGTCCCGTCATCTACTGCATGAAAGCGACGGCCATACTCCCACTTGTAGTGCATGATGGAGGATCGAAGAGACGTCGTGTCTGTCACCAACGTGCTGCCATTGTGGTCCAACGTTAGTCACGTAGACAAAGGTCAGAGTGTTGGCTTACGCAGCATAGGCAGAGTCGCCATCGCTGTTGTCCTGCGGGTTCGCAACGCCGGTCAGTATAGCCAGCGGCTGCGTCAAATCCCGTCAGGTGCCGAACTTACGACTTCAATCTCCA
Source organism: Grosmannia serpens (assembly GCA_029299595.1). NCBI lineage: Eukaryota > Fungi > Ascomycota > Sordariomycetes > Ophiostomatales > Ophiostomataceae > Grosmannia > Grosmannia serpens. The sequence continues at coordinate 108,032 of JANSMH010000009.1, read as the reverse complement.
CAGATTCTGTCTGGTGTTGGTGCGAAAGCGTTAGCGGTGCCGCGGGTGACAAAACGGCTTGAGCCGGTGGCGACGACATTACTATGGCGATGGCTGTCAAGGGTAGAATCTGATACAGGCGGACACGCAGCTAGGAAGACGTTTAGGTTTGGAGGAGATTCTGAAAGTGAAGGCGGCGGTGGCACTCCGCGAAGGGCAAAACTTCGTGTCAATTGTGGAGCATTGGTAGGAATACAACCTCGGTCAACAGAGGAGGATACAACCTCCATCCTACGGAGTAATACAGTGGCTCTTTAGATTGGTCGGTGGTGTGTTGTCAGTCGGGACCGACCCAGTCAAAGTACAATGGAGCCTAAATAAAGCAAACAGTTGCTAATCGCACTTCGTTGTTTTGCTAATTTCGGCTTTCGGCTTTCGGCATGAGAAAGAAGATGGAGAACACATTGCGGCCTCCTTCTTTATTGCCGTGGACTCATTATAATTGGCTATAAAATCACGCCCGTCTCTTTTGCTCGAAAAACATAGCCAAGTGAATAATTATCACCAACCTTAAGACTTTCGCGGCCGTGATCTTCATCGCCTTCCAGGACAAACCCCCGACACAGCAGAGCAGAAAACGTTTGTCCTTGTCGATCCCGGGAATCTGGCATACCGAAATTCGTGAGATTCTTGTACCAACGTCACATCAATCGGTCTTCCGGGCAAAATCCCAGCGAAACTGGATCCAGGACATAGTCTCGGTGGCCGGTGGTGCCAGCGGCGCTGGTCAGCTGGACGGTGGGTGTCAAGGCAATCGTGCACGTAATTGATCCAGAATCTAACGTTTGATATCACAAGATAAGACATCTGGATGAAAGTCTGCAATGGTCGCTTCCATCCAGCGTTGCGTTACAGCAGACCTTCGGTAATGAGTATACCCTAAAATCTTAAGGCCGCTGTACCGTAGAACGCTTAAACGATGCTGTCACCTGACCGCATGAGGTCATCACCTTGCTCTGAAAGCAGGGATTACCACAGCCTCAGATTGCTTAATACAGCTTTATAGCATTCCCACCATCAAATAGTCTTTTTTTTACCAATCTCTACCGCGTCTCTTCGTTTTCAAGACTTCGCCCTCCAACCAGTGCATCGATGTCTACGGTGACGGCACCTACTGATCCGACGACTGCTCCAGGCTTTCAGCTGCCCGTGGAGGCCGATATGGTGTATACCACGGCGGGCGATGTGTTTGCCCGAATCAAAGAGACCCACGGCGACGGGCTCATCGTGGTCGGCGTTCCAGCAACAGCTGTGGAAGACCTGGACCGGGAGCGAGAGGCGCGCGGACAGCATGTCCACTTTCTTTTTCTTGCCAAGCAGAAGACGCCGTTCGTGACTATTCCTACGCCTGCCCACGAGAGCATGCACTCATATCTTGGAGATTGCCTTACTTTGCACATAGCCCAGATGGGCCTTTTTAATTCCTAGGCGTCTGTTGCTGCTAGCCGGTTTCCGACCAAGTTTCAGTCTAGCGGTGATGGGGACGGAAGCGGCGGAGGAGATGGCAGTGGGAAGCCTTGGCCTGAACGGGCCCGCGAGAACCAGTGGCCTACCATCGTCATAGAAGCTGGGTTTACGCAGACACTACCGTCGTTGCACCAAAAAATGCGCTTTTGGTTCTCTTGGAGCAACCACGACGTAAAGATCGTGGTCCTTCTAAAGGCGTTTCCTGATAGCGCCAGAAAACACATTCTGGTCGAGCTTTGGGAAGAACGGCCGCGACACGCTCCTCGCCCTGGTGCCACGGCAACACGCAGCATGGACACTCTGGTGCCAATGGCGGTGCAGAAAATCAACATCGTCTGGGCCCTAGGCTTGCGGTATGCTGAAGCTAATTTCGCACAGCACATCGAACCAGCTAATTTTAATGTGACTAGAGGCCCATTGAAGCTGGCGTTCGAGTCGCTGTTTCTCCGTCCCGCTGTCGGGCCCCAGGAGCACGATATCGTTTTCCCGGACGCACAGTTGCAATTGATGGCGGCTCGTGTTTGGATCGAAGCGGGCAGTGGCGTGTAGGAGTGGCTCTAGCGGTCTTGCCTATACTTAATTACACTGCTCGGCAGCCTGTTATGCGCCAGTCTCATGGTTAGCCTTCATCTCTTCTCTTATCTAGGTCAGACATCATGTACGGCTTTTGAGGACGGTGCTGGCCTTCCGACATCAATACCAAGCGTCACGGAATTGCGGTGGAAAAATATGGAAAAATAGCCGGATATGAGAATTAGTTGATGTTTTCTAGACTCTGGCTGCTGGTTCAGAACGCTAATCAGGAAATTATCTTAACACAACAAAACGGTGGATCCAGGTAAGCTTCCGACAGTCTCACTCTCCTAGATGACGACAATGCAAAACTATTGGAAGTCCATGGTGCGGCGATCAGCGCAGCCGCGTCGTGGCGGTGGTCGAACATGTAGGGCTTGGTGGCTTGTCCGGGTCCCACAAGGCAGCGTGTCGAACGTAGTCAACGAGCGGAATATAGTCTATTTTCCATCGCTAACTGTAAAACCTCGTTGAGTAAAGTGAGATGCGAAGTAAGTAAAGAGAGCTTTGCTGCCGTAGACCATCTTCCCGAAGAGACCCGTATGGTGATGGCACTGATGTCGATGACCAAACAAAGCAGTAAAAGGAATTCTGGTGCCATGATTGGACGCGGATGTTAAAGAGGCAGTGGATGTGTAGAGTATTCTATTTGCATTTTTGCGTTCACGTCAACGTATTTATACTAATTCGCGGAACAACACTTGTGTACGTGGTTTTTCGACTTGCTGCTAGAATCCTGTTTCGTGAGGCGAGATCCTGCTCGCCCTGTTCCCCAGGTTTGCTCCGCCCATAAGGCCGATTCCTCTATAAAGAAGGGCAAATAAATGGCGAACATTAAGAAATTCGGCCTTTTCCCACACTGATTTCTCATCCTGATGCCCTTTTTTCTCGGTCCCTGCCAAGTATTGTGGCGCGGCCCCGCTACGCTGCAGATAAGTCGCGTCACGATAGCACGATCCAACGTATAAGCCACCCTCCCGTCAGCCATAGCGATGGCAATCAGATCCTTCGTGGCTTGGGTCTCATACGAAGCAAGATACCTCATCGTCGCTGCTCCACTAGGAAGATAAATCATACACAGCCATGGTATGAGGCATGTTGTTTCTGTCTGTGCGGTACGCCCTGCCTGCCGATCACCATGCGACCGGCCTTGGGGCTGAGCTGCTCACCCACGGTTGATTCGGCGATCGTAGCGTCTTTACACTGGTAAGGCATATTTTGTCAGATTATTGGGTGAAGTGTACTTGTGTGATTGTCTACTTCCGAAGGATGCCGACTCGCATCAAATCCCCTATTAAATGGGTGGGCCATTGTGGCCTGCGCCACACAGTACATGTACTTTTCCATCACACTGCACAGGTCCCCACAGGTAGTCCATGTAACATATTGACAAGAGTGGCATTATACGACCAGGTCTAAGATGGAAGTGCAGATGCAGAGCTAGAATTAGAGCAGGATGTAGTGGAGTAAGGGAGATAGCCCGTCATATCGCTTCCAAAGTTCCGCAACGTGCTTTAAAGGCGTGATGGATGTCTGTGAGGTCAACGCCGGTATCCTCGTACACCAAATGCTTGGCGCAGTCAAAGACGGCCTGCAATGGTGTGAGAAAGAGGCGCCGCCGAGCCAGTACGGCTTCCGGGTATGTCCAGCCGCGCGTTTCCCAAACACTACGCGACATGAGAGTCACGACCGGCCTATCGGCCACGGCCGGGCTGCTGCATGTCCGGCACAGGCACGTCGGCGCTCTCGTCAGCTGCCGCCACCATCACAGCCGGTCCGCCCACAAGAAAAGCTCTTCCAAGTGCACGCAGACCTGTATGGCGTCACTGATGGCTGCTGGCAGGTCCGAGGCGACGAGACTGCCCAGCTGGGCTAGGGCGTCTCGTTGGCTTTTGCTGTAGAGGTTGGCATCGTCGATCTTATGGTAAGGTGATGCGTGGCCCGAGAACATATTTCCAAGCGTCCAAGGACTGTCGGGGTGTATCACAACGTGCAAATCTGCCCTGCCTGGCCCGGGAGACAACCGGACGTAAGCAAAATTGTGAACAATGTCGCCGATGAGACAGCAAATCACGCAGCCCATGGCATCGCGGCGTTTCAAAAATCTTGCCACGTGCCTATCTTGATGCCAGGTCTGCCCGGTGCGTCCCCGCAGCACAGCGGATGGAATACGAGTGCGTGCATATGACAGCAAAAGTCACAGACTGCGACATTGGCTAGCTCGTCGGGCATGCCGGCCGGACATGGCTTGTGGAAGATGTTGTACTCGCCTCCCCCCGCCGATGATGAGGGAACAGCGAATGCAAGTGTAAGCGATGTGTGACGCATTAGCTTGACTTGGACATACGTCGGATCTACGACCCAGACTAGCCCTTTCGTCCGATGCAGGCCTCGTACTGGCCGCCTAATACCGCATCGGCACAGAGAAATTAGAAACGTTGTATCCTCCAACGAGATGATGTTGCCCCGAACTGGGAGGAAAAAAGAATAGCAGACGAATACGAGCATTTTTCTTTCCACAAGCTGATGGGCGAGTGTGGTCACGCACGAGGAAGGTTGCGCCATTGCAGCTATTGTGTTATACACTGCTGACAATCGAAAGTTGGCCTCGACAGGTGATCTCGTATTGAGGACTAGTTCGTAGTGCGCTTGGACAAAGGAAACACGTCTTAGCGAGACTGAAAATGTTGTCCGTTGTTCAACTTTGGACTGCTACGAATGGGGCGGGGTTAAAGAGCCCCTCTGTGCTTACTCATCAATTATGGAGGGCACCTATTACCATTTCTGTCTCGGAAGAGACAGCTCAGGGGTGAGCGGCATGACGTTCAGGCGAGCAGAACATTACGCTTGACAGGAGGCGCGATCTATTGGAAAGTCTGCTACCCTAGAGCAAAAGAATTCAACTGCGGGAAAGAATCCCAAGAACTCGTGGACATTGTCTGCCGTAATAGTGGATCACAGCTTCTTCTCAGAAGCTGTTTAGGACTGACGAATAGCAAGCCAGCAATAATAGGGGCCAGAAACATTTGTATTTCAGTGGTTACAGGCCGCTGTTTTGTTTCGTGGTTACGAGTACATCATTCCATGTCACCCTTGTGAGGCAGCCCCTACTCAATGGGCCAAAGGCCCGCCCTTCTCGATCGAACCGGGCTGTCCGGCCTTGGCGAGACAAGATGCGGCGGCTTGCAAGCCGGGAATTGTGTCTGCACACGGCCAGTCGGCGATCCAAGCCTCTGCCTTGAAGACCTGATGGACTGTCTCGACTTGCTTCCTCTACGTCCTGCGGACTCAACCCTTTGCCAGCCTGGCCGAGCTGCATTGGCCCGTCAGCTGCCTCAACCTAGATGGGCGGAGGTTCAGGGGAGGAGAATAGATCGAAAAGATGAAACGGAAGTCCGGACGAGATCCACCAAAGCAACAGCCCACTTGGAGACGTCATCCCATCCCTAATTCATTCCATGATCCGACCGATGGCCGGCCACACACGGCTGGAGTGAGATAAAAGAGCAGCGGCTCCAGCCCGGCCGACGCTGTTTCGACTTCTCTATCCCATCCCCATCCGCCTTCTCCCCAACGATCCTGTTCTGACCGGGCTGGCCTGAGCAGCAGTTCCTCACGCTTCACTTGTCCTTCTTCACCATGCTTTCCAAGCTTGTCTGTCTCCTTGCCCTCGGCCTTCCGGCCGCCCGCGCCACGCTGACCTACCGGGGCGTGGACTGGTCTTCGGTGCCGGTGGAGGAAGATGCCGGCCTGAAGTACTCGACGGCCACGGGCACGACGGAAGCCATTGAGAAGATCTTTTCCGCGAGCGGCATCAACACGGTGCGCCAGCGGATCTGGGTCAACCCGTCGGACGACACGTACGGGCTGGACTACAACATTGCCCTGGCCAAGCGGGCGGTGGCGGCCGGGCTCGGCGTGTATCTTGACCTGCACTTTAGCGACACGTGGGCGGATCCGAGCAACCAGGCGATCCCGTCGGCCTGGCCGACGGACGTGGACGACCTCGCGTGGGAGCTCTACAACTACACGCTGGCCGTGGCCAACAAGTTCCAGAGCAACGGCATCCAGCCGGACATCATCTCGATCGGCAACGAGATCACCAACGGACTGCTCTTCCCGACGGGCAAGCTGTCGACGAACCCCTACAACACGGCCCGGCTGCTGCACTCGGCCTCGGCCGGCATCAAGGCGTCCAACCTGAGCCCCCAGCCGAAGATCATGATCCACCTCGACAACGGCTGGAACTGGGCGACGCAGAAGTGGTGGTACACTACCGTGCTGGCCGAAGGCCCCTTTGAGCTGTCCGACTTTGACGTTATGGGCGTGTCGTACTATCCCTTCTACAGCTCCTCGGCCACGCTCGCGTCGCTGAAGACGAGCCTGACCAAAATGGCGTCGACCTGGGGCAAAGACCTGATCGTGGCCGAGACCGACTGGCCGTCGTCGTGCCCCAGTCCCGCCTACTCCTTCCCGAGCGATACGAAGAGCATCCCCATCTCGGTGGCCGGCCAGACCACCTGGATCGAGGACGTCGCCGCCGTCGTGGCTGGCGTCAGCAACGGCCTCGGCCTCTTCTACTGGGAGCCCGCGTGGGTCGACAACGCCAGTCTGGGCTCGTCGTGCGAGTACTGCTGCCTGTTCACTTCTAGCGGCAAGGCCATGTCCAGCCTGTCTGCGTTTTCCAGCATCTGAGATGTGTATTGTATGTTTTGATAGGGGGCCGAACAAGGACTTTGAAACTTTAATTAAAATGCTTCGAGTCATTTCCCGATCGGGCCTCGATTCGGTGCGTTGTATCTGTGGACGGGAAACTGCCGGGAAAGTTCCGGGCATACCAACGGCCGCTCTTTTCCCGGTTCTCGGTGGAGCCATCGATTTTTTTCCCCGTTAAGAACAGCCGTGTTGCATCATGGGCGTCTCCGCTGACGAGCTCGCTGCCAATTGCTGATATGCAAGAATCTCTTGCACGTAGCTACAGAACTGCATGCGATTTGTCGCCCGCCTCTCTGCTGACCTTGCAGTGAAATCCATCGAGGAGACGGGTGAAGGCGATCGACCCGAGAGAGCCACGTTCTGATTTCTTTTCTTGGGGCTAAGCATGGCAGACGATAAGCCTTGTCTAGCACCAGGCATGGGTGAGTTTATATGCCCTGCCTCGGCTGCCCGCCGGACACTCCGTGGTCTCGAGCCATTGCTAAACCGGCCCCCGGCTGCAGATGCGATGAGGGACAGCAGCGGTGCCTCGGAGAAGAAGGGAGAACTAGTGGCTGTCGCAGGCGACGTCGTCCAGGGCGGGAAGGGAGTCGGGGCAGAGAAAGATGGGACGGCAGCCGCCGAGTGCGGATCGTCGCCGCCGTCGCAGCCACCGCCGGCGCGAAGGCGCCACACCGCCCAGCGGATCGTCCTCCTCGTGCTCGACCAGTGGCTGCTCATCGGCATGGGCGTCGCCTGCGTGCTGGGCTACTTTTATCCCGACGTGGCCAAGAGCGGCGGCACGATCCGGTCGCAGTACAGCATCCTGTACGGCGCCGTGGGCTACATCTTTCTCGTCTCGGGCCTCAGCATCCCGCGCGAGAAGCTGGTCGTGCACCTGACCAACTGGCGGCTGCACGTCCTCGTGCAGGGCATGTCCTTTCTGGTGGCCCCGGCCATCCTGACGGCCCTCTTGCGCATCATCCTCGCCGCCGACCGGCATCGCGTCATCGACCGTGCCGTCATCGCCGGCTACGTCCTGCTCGGCTGTCTGCCCACGACCATCTCGTCCAACTCGGTTATGACGCGCGCCGCCGGGGGCGACGAGGCTGCCGTGCTCGTCGAGGTGCTCGTCGCCAACCTCATCGGCCCCTTTGTCACGCCCGCCTGGACCGTCGCCCTGCTGCCTCCGTCCGCCGACTTTGACCTCTGGCGCGGCCACGACGCCGACCTGCGGCCCATGTACGTCCACGTCTTCAAGGAGATCGGCCTGAGCGTGCTGCTGCCCCTGGTCGTCGGCCAGTCGCTGCGGTGGGCCTGGCCGCTTGCCGTCGAGACCACCCTGGCTCGCTTCTACCTGAAGAAACTGTCGACGGTGTGTCTGCTTTTGATCACGTGGTGAGTTCGACTTGTTTCCCCGTCCCTCTCTCTCTCTCTCTCTCTATCTGTGTCTATGTCTTCATGGCACTATCATTCTCCTCTCCCGCTGACAAATGCCATCCGCCAGGACCACCTTCTCGTCCTGCTTTGCCACAAACGCCTTTGAGCTGCTCAGGCCCGGTTGCATCGCCTTTGTCCTGCTGTTCAACGTCGCCCTCTACCTTCTCTGGACGGCCATCGTCTTTGTGCTCGCACGGCCACCCTGGCACCCCTGGTCATCCTCGCGTCTCGGCCGTGCCCTGTTCACAAAGGTGGACCCGCTCGAGACCGTGGCCATCTGCTTCTGCGGTCCGGCCAAGACGACTGCTCTCGGCATCCCGCTGCTCAACGCCATGTGGATTACTGTCGACCTGCTGCCGCGGTCGACCGCGTCCATTCCGGTCCTCATGTTCACAACCGAACAGATCTTTGTCGCCCATTTTATGGTCTACGTCTTCCGTCACTGGCTCGCCCGCACGCCCAAGCAGGACGTCGAGTCGGGACAGGAGACGGCGGTGGAGACGACGTAGGGCCAGAATATAGGGCTTTCTTGGTTAGACAAAATAGATCCCACGCGAGTTCTCATCCTTGACTTCTGCAGATTTGTGTATTTGATTACTAAGCATACTTCAACACAATCCCACAACTACAAGCAGACGCCAGCCACCACTTTGATCCACCTAAACACGCACGGCCCCTTGCATCCCGCTTCCCATGCCGCCGCCACCGCCCGCACCATCCTCCCGCCACAGCCAGGCTTCAAAGTCGTCTGGGCCGAGGCCAACCGGGATGTCGGCGATGCCCTGTCTCCAAGCGCGGGTGCGGCCATAGAGTGGGTGCTCGGCCGGTTTGGCGGCACCACGGCGCATGTGGGCTCGCTGGGCGAAGACTTGGGCACGAGCCTCGTCGCTGTTGGCTACGGCGACCTGGAAGGCGTGGAGGTAGGGGAGGAGGGCGAGAGGGATGCCGTGGTCGAGATCAGCGTTTCCTTTGTCGTAGTCGTCGTCGCCGTCGTCCTTCTCCCCCTCCTCGTCCTTCTGCAACAGCATCAGAAGCTCGCGTGCTTCCCGCAGACAGGCCAGCGGCGTGGCGACGATGCGCATGCTGCTGGCAGCGCTGTCGAGAGAGGCTTCCAGCTGGGCGATGCGGTCGAGGCGGGCACCATCCAGGGTCGTTGCGTCGTTTTCGGGCTCTTCATCCTCGTCCTCTTCGTCGTCCTCGGAAGTCTCCGCTCGCTCCTCCACAGCCACTCTGGCACAACCGGCAGCTGCTTCGAGGCTTCTCAAGGCCACCTGGAGCTCGTCTCCGTTGCCTGGCTTGCACAGCCGATCGAGCCGGCCACCAAGTGCTTCGGCCGTTTCCCGGAGACAGTCTTCGATTTCATCAAAGAGGTTGTGGCTAACACTCTCCTTTGTTTCCTCTCTGTCCTTCCACTGTTTGCAGAAATACCCAAGCTCATATTCACCGTGAACGGACCCGCCATCAGCTTCACGGCAGCGGTCGCGTACGTACGTCGGCCAGGGACAGAGCGGATCCGGGAAGCCATGCTGGGCGCCAGTGATATCGACGGCCCAGACGGTCTTGTCTTGTTTCAGGGTGAGCCGGTATACGCAGTGCAATGGCAGCTTCTTATCGTCTGTTTTCGTTTCGGGCAAGAAGATATGCGGGCTGTCGTGGCTGGTAGTGCGGACGGTCCGTACTGCAGTCGCAGGACAGACAGTCACCTCCTCGAGGGATGAGCAGAGGCCTATCTTGTCAGTCCTCCTTTCGGTTCGCAAGCCTTCCTTTGCCCCTGTACTGACCGGAAAAGAGCTCTCTGGCCAGCTCATACAGACACACAACGGCGTCGGCACCGGCCGCGTGCGAGAGAACTTGCTGTCGTAGCTTCATGCTGGCACCAAAGAGGTCGTCAGACAGGGCGTGCAGCGATGTGGCTGCGCCTGTGTCGTCTGTATGGCCCGTGTGGATAATGGCGCCTTCGTCGGCTGCCATCTCAACCCGGTTGACGGCCACCGGATATGCCTGCTGGCGAATGCGCAAAAAGGCCGTCTGCAGCGTCTTGGCCGCCTGTCTCAGCGCCTTGCGCGACTGCAGCTTCGTGCATGTCGACTTGTGACGGCCCCAGTCGGCTTTAAGGCAGGACGCTTCACAGTAAAACGTCTCTGTGGCCACAGCGCTGTTTCCGTTGCCGTTGCCGTCGTCGTCGGGGTGGCTTGGCGCATTCTCGCAGCCGCCGCAGAGTTTTTTCGTCGGCGTATGGCAGTGCGTGCAGTGGCCGTCTGTGTTGGGAGGGGGATTGAGCATTTTGGCAGCCGAGATGCCGTTGGTGACACTGGAGGCATTGGTGCTGCCCGTTCCGATGCTGGCGGTACTACTGCTCATGCTGCTGCTGGTCTTCTGTATGTCATTTCCGCTGTCAGCACTACTCGAGTCGCTGTTCCTGCCGGCTGCCCCAGCACGATTCTTCTTCTTCTTTGAAGCCATGGCTACGGAACTGGGCTCATGATCCTAACGGTAGATGTGGAGGGAGAGTACATGATTGCTAGTGATTGCTAGTCCTCCTGCTTTTATACAATTCAACCCCAATGCCAACCGAGAGCGTATGGGTGCCCAATGCCCGATATCTCACCACAATTAAATTTGCATGCAGTTGTAGCCCGGAACGAATCATTGCGTCCATTCGAGCAGCACGTGCATGTTTCCGCACATCGGGCTGGAACGGCTTGCAGGTCGCCTGCCAGGCCTTCATGCATCCCCCGGCCCAAAGCAGAGCCGCAAAGCTCGGGATACCAAATAGAGATAAGACCAGCCTGTGTAGAGTCGAGACCGCCACACTGACGTAGGGCAACGTATCCGTAAAGGAGGGGCATTGCGTAGACGACAAAAATTGATGGCCACATGACCGGACGCCTGTGCAAGTATCAAATGAGCTTTGAGTCTGGGCCGAAAGAGCATCGCCCATTTCCGAGCTGCCGTCAGCATTGCTTGGGATAGAGGTGGGGAGTGCAGTACTCGGCCAAAGCATTATGACGTCTCCGCTTTCTGTTTCTCGGAATCCCCCAAAACACAACCAAGCGACGAATCATTTGTCGTAGTATATTCATGGCATCTATTTTTGGTCTATAATATAGAAATCACTGACAAGAAAAACAGGCAGCAAAATGATTATGCCGAATACTTTGGGTTGATCCATACGCAGACTTCGTGATAGCCGACGCCGAAAACGCTGCCCAATGCGCTCAGAATTCGCCCCAGACGTATGGGGATGAAGGCAAGGATATGAAGGAGGACCTCGGCAAGGATAACCAGAGCTGAGCCGAAAAAACCAAACAGCGTCTTCACGACGGCACACACATTCGTCCCCAACGAAAGGACGACATCGGCCAGGGCGACAGGGATATCGACAAAGGCGGCACGGGCGGCAACACAAAAGCCGTTCCACACGTCCTGCACGGTGACTGTGCGCAAGCGCGCAAGCGCCACGACGACAGCGGTGGCAGCCGTGTGCAGGGCGGCAACGACATAGAGCATTGCGTCGGCGATGGCGTGGCCGATGCGGCCGGCTGACTGGACAATCCAGGCGGCGGCAATGCGGAGGGCGGCGGGAATGCGGGTGATGACGAGGCGGATGGCGGTGGCTAGAGCCCTGGTGAGGTCGACGGCCGCGGTTCCGAGGTTCCGGACGAACTTCCAGAGCCCTTGGGGCAGTCGCAGGAGGGCGGCAAGGGCCTCACAACGGTGGTGCCAAGTGTACTTGAGGCAACGGAAGAACACTTTGACGATGATGAACCGCGGCAGCTCCCAGCCGACGAGCCTGCAAACCACTGCGGTGCCGTGGCAGATGCCGCGGGCAGCAAGGGAAGCGCGATGCATGGCGCGGGCATTGTTGGCTCGGAAGCGACGCCAGGCGCCTCCACGGCGGCTTGGCAGCAGGGCGACAATGTCGCGATGGCCGGCGTCGGCGGCGAGGCGCAGGGCCAGCTGGCCGTCCGGGGCCACGATGCCGTCGTTGGCCCCCATCTCCGTCAGCAGCAGGCGCACGAGGGCCAGACGCCCATCGGCGGCTGCCAGCATCAGCGGTGTGCGGCGACAGCACCGCTCCTTGACGATGTTTAGCTTGCGAAGGGAGCCGTGCCGTGACTCTTTAGGCCGCTGGCCTTTGCGGAACGGCGGTCGGGCCAGCAGGTCCATGTCAGCACCCAGAGACACCAGCATGCGCACCATGGCGGCGTTGCCGACATCGACCGCCGCCAGCAGCGGCGTGGTGCCGCTTCCCGGGTCGTCTGGCTCGCAGGGATGGTCGCGCACCCAGCTGTCGGTGAACACGTCCTCGGTACCCCGTTCCAGCACGTCTGGGCTCACGAGGCCGCTCTGCACAAACAGGGCCACCGATGCCGTCTGGCCTGCGCGCACGAGCCGGAAAAAGTTGGTCACGATGGTCTGCTTCGTGGCGGCCTTCTCCAGCGGAGAGCCCGCGGAGGCGGTGCTCTTTTCGAGGCGCTGAATGTCTCTGGCCATGACTCGCTCTTGCAATCTCGTCAGCGGCAAGCCGAGCTCCTCGGCCCTGGCAGCAACCTGCTGGACCCATGGCAGGAGATCGCTCTCGTCGGTTTCCGTGTAGGCTGGTGCGACAACGTCTCCCATTGTGTGCGTAGATGTGTGGATGCTTCAGCTACAAAAAGATAGAAAGGTCGGCAAGAAGCTGGCGCTTATATGTGAGGCCGTTGTTGCTGGAAGCCCCGGCTGACATTGATGGAGAAGGGGTCTCTTTGGTCGCCTTATTTTCAGTGATAGGCGTAAACCGTTGAGCATTAGCGAGGTTCATTGCCACATTAGGCATAATTCCGCTGGCACTGCCCGGAAGTGACCTGGGAAGGCCCACTGAAAGGCGGACTGGGCGCCACAAATTAAGGTTAATTAGCTGCACTGCCACGCAAAGGCGCACAGGCTGTGCCTTTTTTATCTCCGTTTTTTCTTTGCCCATGATCACAAATGGCATCAGTGCCGCCTCAGAAGGCGTGCACGAAGAGAGATTTCACAAACCAGCTTAGAGGCGACAGGGGGCTTGATGTACCTGCCTGATGTGAGGTTCATTTCTTACGACGACTGGCCTAATGCCCATGATAAGATACATTGGCTTCTCCTTCTTTGGCTTACGGCGCCTTATCCATGCACTTCTGTTACTCTCGGATCATGTCGGTCTTCTGTTCGCACTATTTCGGATGGACCCGAGAAAACGGCAGATCCTAGAAACAACAACGACAGCACTACTATGTAGCAGCACGACAATCGAGCATTTATTATCCTCGGCTTATGTGCCGAGTTTGACCAACCGCTGCTTACAAATACCAGATTGCTCGAGTGGGTCTTTCCTTCCTGAACCAGGCCAATACGAGACCAGAAGTACGACATGCCCCGGCTAACTGTAGCCAACGGTAAGCACTTATTTTGATATTGGGCGAGCACGAAGGTAAGGATCTTCTCGCTGGCCATATCCAGCCATTCGGGATAATTCCATGTGTTCCTTTGGTTTATGCACGTTATTAGCCACCAGCATTAAAACACATCACTACTTGACAGCACCGCGAACGATATATCAAAGGGAGAACCATAGCCGCAGTTCACAGGTTCTCTCACCTCGTACACGACATACGACTATTTGAAGTAAGGAGATGACAAAAGACCATCTCTACACAAGCCTGGAGTGTCTGGCTACAACGGCAGACGATGAAGCACCCGTTCTTTGCATACTCCGGACGATAGTTTTCGCCTAACTGTCGATTACGTAATACACACAATCTAAGCGACGATCCCCAACGGATCCTTCACGTGCAAATACACTTTGCAGCAGCCGGCGCCGAGGTGTAGCGACGTCCGGTGACTTAGCGCTCGCGCATTGTCTGTACTCGTAGTTGCCTGTTCCGTTGCACCTGCCAATTGGCCGGGCCGGGCCGACCACGTTTTACAAAAAAGGGTAGGATCCTGCAGGCATGGGAGTCGCGGCATAAATTAGCAGTGGCAAGTTCGTATAGCCCTTCATCAATGCCATGGAGCTCTGTCTCAGGTGTCTCAGGTACCGAGACGGGACGATGGCGCAGCATGTTTCGTGACAAAACGGCTACTATGTAATAATATGTGGAGAAGGGACATTTTCCATATTCGCCGCGCTGTCGTTCGTACGAACTGGGGGGTGGCTGGCTAGAGTCGTATTCGGTGAATGATAGCTGCAAATTCAGGGACCAAAAGTGGCATGGAGCCAATGGGCTCGCCGATCCTGGCGTCGTGTTGAGGGCCAGTTGAGGTGATCTTTCCCTGGCACTCGGCGCGATTCGGAGCGCTTTGCCTGTTCAAGCCCAAGGCCCATCACTAACACGAAAAACAACTGCCCGATTAGGATAACCGTCGTGGGTGGATAATGCTTCACCAATTGCTTGATGCCGTTTCGCCACGACGATCGCCTACCATCGTCCTGCTAGACGCCGACTACTCGACAAATGGACAAATACAACACAAGCTATCTCACGTCTGGGCTGCCATGAGGTATATGTTAAGAGCGCACACTTCCCCCTCTCGATTGACAGATTCTTCCAGCCAGTACCAGCCAACCCGCTGACGTCTACCCAACCCCTCTCGCCATGTTTCCGTCTACCTCGCTCTCGACCTTGGCTCTTGCGGCCCTGGCAGCCGCGGCGCCCGTCGAGCTGGCCACACGCACTACCTGCTACAGCGGTGTTTATGTCATCGGTGCTCGCGGCAGCGAGGAGGACGCGGGCTTTGGGAGCACGGCCACCGTTGTCGACGCCGTGTTGGCCGCCATTCCCAGCTCTGGAAGCATTGCTCTGGACTATCCCGCCTCGGTGCTGGACCCCATCTACAGCAGCTCCGTGACTGACGGGATCGAGACGCTGAAGACGCTGGTCGAGGACTATGCCGACGACTGTGGCGGCAAGATTGTGCTGGTCGGATATAGCCAGGGCGGAAATGTGATCACCGATGCGCTTGCCGGCGGCGTCCTGAAGCCGACGCCCCTGACAGCGAGCTACATTGATTACAGTGAGTGATGGGGGGACTGTGATGGACGTCGTATCGTACGTGAAACCCCTATTGACACACGTCTCCAGTTTCTGCCGTCACCGTCTTCGGCGACCCGACCTTCACGCACGGACAGTCTTTCGATGCTGGCACAGACACCACCTCTGACGGCGTAAGTATCGCCATCTCCTGTCTGCCCCCCTTCGACGACAGCCCGGCTGACCGAAACAGATCTTTTCCCGCGGCACCAAGAGCCTTGCCCTGTTGAACGACTATGCCGACAAGATCCAGAGCTACTGTGACGTGGGCGATGTTTACTGTGCATCTGGCGACGACACGACCGCGCACGGCCTGGAGATTCCCACCTGGTCTACTGCGGCTGTGGAATTCATTGTGAACCAAAGCACATAGATATTGATTAACACATGCACCGATACCAGGCGTCAAAGCCACGCATTGCCATAGAATCGTCATACCCACCTTCTGTGTATCGGACTTGAAATGCGACAGCAGTTTTATCCGAACCTCGTCAAAATGTACACTATTCAATGATGTCCCACAGGTCAGCCGAGCTGCACGAGGAAAAAGGTTTAAACTCTTTCTATGTAAACTCCCCTGATTGGCTTGTGTCCATAACATAAATGGTTAAGGTGCTGGTGCTTTTTGTTAATCAACTAGTTATTTTAGAATGGTCCAAATGAAAAAAATTGCGGACGATTAACAAGACTGATGCAAGATAGGAGGTATAATGGTCTTTTTATTTATTTTCTTCTCGCCCTTGCAATAGCAAATCTACAAACATTAAATTAAAACCAGGAAAAGAATACTACACACTGTACGTCTCTGTGCCAAATTCCTTGTCGAGACTCTTCTTGTCCCCTCGCGCCGGCAGCACGTCGCCATCCACGTCTATCACCACCGGCAGCACATCCTTGATGTCGTCGTAACTCTCGCTAGGAAAGAAGCCCTCAGAAGCGGCCATGTGCTCAAAGCGCATCAGGTCAGCCGCCGACTCGCTGCTGGGCACTACCTGCGGGTAGACTAGCGGCGACCAGATGAGGCAGAGGACGTAGTACACGAAGCTTCCCATGGCGAGCGAGAGAAGAAAGCCGAGCTTGTACATTTTCTTGCTGTTCTGGTTGACGGAGTCAGCGTCCAGCGCGCCCGCGATTCCGTGGACCGTGAAGGCCACGACGGCGACCCAGGCAGCGACGGCGCGCAGGTTCCAGCCGTGATAATAGCTTTACGGGGAGCCGGCAGCGACAGTGTAGAGGTTGGGGACGTGGACGTTGCCGCGGCGAATGAGCCAGTAGTCGACCACCATGGCCTAGAGATGTCAGCCGTCTTCTTTTGTCTCTCTTTTTTTTCTTCATATAGGATACGTACACCACAGATCGGCATAAGAAACACCGTATAAGAGCCGAGAAAGGTCAGGAGGGTGGTGGCGCTAGCAATGATCTTCCACGGTACACATAGAGGCGCCATTATGCGCAGAACACCTGACCGCGTACAATGTTGATGTACCGCGGCATAAGGCCGGAGATGTCGGCGCCGACGGGGAGCGAGTCAGAGCCAATGTTTGTGGCATTGACGACCAATATCATGCCCTAAGGGGTTAGCACGCGGTCGGGGGGAGAGTCGCATAAACAGCAGGGCAGAAGAGAACGAGTGCGAGCGGAGACGAGCAGTGAAGAGAAGAAGGAGGCTGAGAGAGAGAAGAAGAAAGGGAGAAGAAGAGAGAGAGAAGAAGAGAGAGAGAAGAAGAGAGAGAGAAGAACAGACAGAAGAAAAGAAAATAAAACCATGAAGGGGCACGGTAACATACAAGGGAGGCAAAGAAGATGCCGGCACGGGCAGCCGGCCCCCAGTAGGTGGTCAGGATGGCATCGTAGAGATCCCACAAGTTCCAGTAGGCGTGGCCAAAGAGGTTGACGCAGGCGCTGGTGGTGGCGCAGCTGACGAAAATGACAAGCACTTTGCTAACGAGGATGCCTGTGGCCTGGGACCGGGTGGCCTGGGAGGGCCGGGTTGCGTAGCGGGCAATGACAGGCTGGTTGATGAGGATGGGACAGAGGGCCGCCATGACGGAGTTGATGGCCTGGATCATGGGCCAGACCAGCGCTTTTCCTTGCAGTGGCGTTTTGGTAGTGCCAAAGGTGAAGTGGCCGAGGCTGCCGCCGTTTGCATGGACGGCCCAGCCGAGGACGCCGAGGAAGGAGGCGGTGGTGACGACGGACTTGACGACGAACAGGTGGCGGATGACGGTGGGGTGCACAAAGACAAAGGGCAGCTGGACGATCCAGAAGAGAAAAAACGCAAGGAGGTTGGCCGAGGTGATGCCAGCGCTCGCGGGCAGTCGGTTGGGGATATTGTCCCAGTGGCTGGCAAAGACGGCGCGCATCAGGCAGGCGGTGATGCGGCCGCCGTAATACGACTGGGTTGCAAAGTAGATGATGGCCACGGAGGCGCGCACGACGATGAAGAGCTTGGAGCCGGCGACGCCCGCCGCCGCCCGGACGTACACGGGGAAGCCGACGTGGTAGCGGGTGGCGCCGCGCGAGTTGAGCACGACCACCATGCTCAGGATGGCCGAGCCGATGACGGCAGCAATGATGCCGTGCCACCATTGCTGTGCGCATGTGAGTGTGAGCAGGAGCAGCTGGTGTTGGGATTCCTCACATGGTAACTCACCAGACCAAGCGAGATGAGCGTGGCGCCCAGGTTGTAGGAGCTGGGGGAGAAGGTCTGAGTCAGGTAGTAGGCGAAGAAATGGAGGGCAGTCTAGGTGCGGTGCTCTGTATGAAGTTGTTAATAGCAGCAAAGCACAAGCAGAAGCACGGGCACGGGAACTTGTTTACACACGTGGCGGCGAGGGAAGCAGGTCCTCGTTGAAGTAGGCGCCCTGCTCTTTGGTCTGTATGAACATTTTGAACTCCTCCTCGGAGGACAAGGCCTTACGGAACCTCTGCCGGACTCGTTGGATGGCCATTGCGACTCGACGAGTGCCTATGAAAGACGTCTTTTTCTGTATCGTCCTCGAGCCTGTCCACGTTGGCAAAGGGGCTGCCCCCGACATATACACATATATTCAAGGCGTGCCGTCTCCGACCCACACGCGAAGAGTCTTGTATCAGGCCATGCACCGGCCCATTGCTGCTTGGGGATGATAATGCGGACTTCAAGTTTGGGCCTGACCAAAAAAACGGCGTCTTATCAGAGTAAATCTGGACTATCTCCACCATCTCTCGTACAGAGTGGTAGTGAAGTTCGGAGCGGCAGCGTCCTCGACCTATCGTCGGAGGCAGTCCGACAAGCTTGTGGCTCTGCAGGCTCACGTGCCCAAGGCTCGACGCGCCATCACGTCCAACCGCAACTTCTTCCGCTGCGCTGGCGGTGCCGTCGGCCTTTCCGTGTCGAGCCGCCATGCTGCAGGCCACTCTGCGAAAGCGGCTGCCATCTGCTTACGCTGACCTCGCCGACAGCACATACGCCGTGCCTGATCTTACCACGATCCCGTCCGCTGACGCCACCGCCATCCTCGAAGCCTATATGGCCGCCAGCCACGCCGTGTTCGTCCTGCTGATCCCGCTGATCGGCGTCTGCTTCCTCGGCTGCGTGCTCATCCACGACCGTGACCTGCAGTACCAGGCGCCGACGCCAGATCCGGAACTGCCACCACTGCCACCAGCGGGGAAAAAACGATTTCAGCCGCTACAACGGGGCGCGGTCTTGGAATCGACGTCGCTAGAGGTGGAGAGCAAACAGGATGCACTGTTGGAAAAAAAGCCGGGAGTCAAAGCCAGGAGAGAGCCCTGCCAGTCTTGTGAGTATGAAGAATGAAAGGGCGAAGGTGATGATAGCTGTCACAGGTGTATTACAACGGTTGCATACAAACGGATATAGAGAAAGGCATCATGTGGGATCATATAGAAACTATAGAATGCGGTGGTAACTAGGATAACTATGTCATTGCTATTTCTCTACATAAAGGGGCGAAGCAAGGCAGAAGGATCTCTGAATAGAAGGCGAGAGGAAAAGTCCTCCGAAGCAGACTCAACGAGGCCTGCCCACTACTCTACATGATATGCCTGCTCACGCGAAACACCTGCTTTCACTCAGAGCGTCTTCCAGTTGTATGCACTCTCCCACGCATATGCCGCCTGCAGGATTCGGACCTCGTCAAAGAACCTGCCCACAATCTGCATGCTGGCAGGTAGGCGGATGCTCGGGTCTGCCTGCGCCGGCACAAAGCCGATGGGCATGGCCAGTGCCGGGTGGCCGGTGCCGTTGAAGGCTGACGTGTTCTCCGTCGTGCCGGCGGCGTCACTCACGTGTTCCAGGGGCGACGCGTCGGCAGGCGGCAAGGGGCTGCTGGGCATGACCGTGGTAGGCATGACGAGCAGGTCGACGGTCTGCAGGGCGACGTCGTAGGCGTGCTGGAGCTGGCGCATGAGGGTGACCGACTTGGAATAGGCTAGGGGATGGTGCGTCGAGCCGTAGGCGGTATTCGTTTTGGCAATGGCCTCCGGCGTGTACGGCAGGTCTTTGCACGCCAGCAGGTCCGTCAGCGGGACCTGGCGCCGGCCCGTGGCCTGGCCCAGCATGCCCATGTCGTTGCCCGTAATGCTCATGACCGAGTAGACGCCGCGTCCGCCCGTGTGCGTGGGCACGCTGACCTGGGTGACCACGGCTCCCAGGTCGGCGAAGCCGCGCACGGCCGCGTGGAATCGGGCAGCCACGCCGTCGTCGAGCAGCGGCCACGCCAGGCCCTCGACCAGCACGCCGATGCGCAGGCCGCGGACGGCCTCTGGCGGCGGTGGCAGGCCCGGGGCAGGCGCGAGGAGGTCGCGGTAGCGGGGCACGTTCTCCGGCAGCGGAGTGCCCTCGCCCTGACGGTCGTCGAGGCCGTCGGAGCCGGCAATGGCCTGCAGAAGGGCGGCGCAGTCGGCGCAGGAGGCGGCGATGGGCCCGACATAGTCGATGGCGGCATCGTTGCTGGCGATGCCGGTGTAGGGCACCAGGCCGGCGGTGGCCTTGAGGCCGTAGAGGCCGCACAGCGCGGCCGGGATGCGGATGCTGCCGCCCTGGTCGCAGCCGAGGCCCATGTCGACGGCGCCGCCGGCCACGAGCGCCGCCGTGCCCGAGCTGCTGCCTCCGGCCGAGTAGCCCGTCGCGTAGGGGTTGTGCACCGGGCCCGTCGCCGCCGTGCACACCGCCTTGCCCGTGATGGTGCCGCCGTGCGCCAGCAGCCGGGCCACCACCGTTGCGTCCGTCTTGGGCACCCAGCCCGTGAAGCTGTCCGTCCCCACCAGGCACGGCACGCCCGCCATGGCGATGTTGTCTTTGAGGCACAGCGTTTTGCCGGCCAGCAGGTCCGACTCTGGCTGCGTGTGCGCACAGCGGCAGCGCCACGCCCAGGCGCCCAGCGGATTGTCCTTGGCATCGGGGAAGTGCAAGTCCGTCCGGGGCGCGGCCTTGAGAGCCGGCGTCGGTTGGTAGTCTATCAGTTGTGAGTTCTTGGGTTCTCTGGTTCGGGTTCTTGGGTTGGGGTTCTTGGGTTTGGGTTCTTGGGTCCTTGGGTCCTTGTTTCCATCTTGTCTCTCCCTTCACCTCTCTTCCATCTACTCACCCTCACCGTTCTCGACTGCCTCAAAAGCTTCTCGGGCCCGGTTCAGCAGTTCTCTGTAGTCGCCCAGCTCAGACTCGGGAACGTCGAAGCCCATGGCTTTGGCAGTGCGCATGACGTCGTCTTCCGTGACAGAAGCCATTGCGACGGAAATTGTTGTTTTGGGGGGTTTTTTTTGGCAGCGGCCATCGTCCTGTTGTGACGAATGATGTGCACTCTTAAACGGCGAGGCAGGTTGCATAATACTTCTTTGGTTACATCGGCCTAGGTTCGCCTCTTATATTTCCGACGGAGGTCCGACACGAATGGGGATGAGTGCTTGATCAATACAGGCTCAAGAAACATAGGCCTTGGCTGCCAGTGTGGCACAACCTCGTCCCACATAACACAAAACACAGCAAAAGTTCACAATGGTTCACGTGGAAGAATCGCTCCAGCTGCCACAGGACGTTGAAGGTGAGACTGCCTGCCTCACATAACATGCGGACACGCTCACCGACGCCCGTTGTTTGTCTGTAGGCTTTGGCGAGAAGGATTTCAACCCACAATGGCCCAATGGTACACAGACTGCCATATCCTTTGTCTTGAACTATGAGTAAGAGTGGCCCGGCCGGAATGCACATGAGCCAGACCTATCGGTGACACAACATTCTGCAGGGAGGGCGGCGAACGCAACGTGCTGGACGGCGACCCGTTCTCGGAGTCGTACCTGTGGGAGAAAGGCGCGTCGGGCAGCTACAAGGAAGGGCGCCACGTCAACGGCGAGCAGGACTTTGAGTACGGCAGCCGGGCGGCGTCGTGGCGGATCCTGCGGCTCTTTGCCGACTTTGGCTGGTGCTTCACGACGTACGCGGTGGCCTACGCGCTGAAGCTCAGCCCATCGTTCGCCAAGGCGCTGGTGCGCGACGGGCACGAGATTGCGTGTCACGGCCTGCGCTGGCTCGACATCTGGGACTACTCGCTGGAGCAGGACAAGGCCTACATCGAGGAGAACATCCGGGTGCTGCACGAGGTGACGGGCGAGATGCCGGTGGACGCGTACTTTGGGTGCGGCACGCCCAACACGCGGGCCCTCTTCCCGGAGGTGTGAAAGCGCGCCGGAGGCGAGTTTCTGTGGTCGTCCGGGTGCTACAACGACGACGTGCCCTACTTAACCCTGCTGCATTTTCATATTGCGCGTACACTTGCAAACTGTTGCTCTGGCCATCGCATGTCGTGGCCAGCGTGCCCACGACATTAGGTCTCTCTCCGGCCCTCGCCCGATGAATGCCCTCGTTCTAGCATGAAATTTAGCGTCTTTCTACCGGTTGCGGAATCCATCTGAACAAAGGACGTGGCATTTCCCTATTAGCTGGTCGGCATGATCGACCTGCCGTGGGAGGCGGCGTTGCCGGCAGCCGAGCGCCAGGGCATGCTGCTGATCCCCTACAACTACGACTGTAACGACGGCAAGTTTCACATGTCGCCCGGCTTTGGCAGCTCCGTGGCCGAGACCTACGAGCAGTACCTCAAAAACACATTCGACTGCCTGTACCGCGAGGGCGGCAAGATGATGAACATCCCGCTGCACACCCGCATCATCGGCAAGCCGGGGCGCTCCGAGGCCCTGCGCAATTTCATGCGGTACGTCGCGTCTAAGCCGGGCGTCTGGGTTACCACGCGCCGGGACATTGCGAAGCACATGCGGGCAAAGTTCCCTTACAAGCCGGGCGGCGCCTGGCGACGGCCGTCCGCATAGTTGGATGGATGTTAGCCGTGAGTAATTGAATGACAAAGATGGTGTCGAAAGTCGACAGACTCCATGTGCCCTATTCCCGAAAAGGTGGCCCTAGTAGGACTTAGTGAGACTAAACGCCCCTTAGTGGGGCGAGTGAGGGGTAGAAGGCCCTCCGTGTCAGACTCCGGAATGCTGCACACTAGGGCTCCTAAACTAATGCGCCAATAGGGCAATATTATTGGTTAGGAGGAAGAAAAGAGGGGAACAGCCCTGCTATCACTGCGCCGGATCCGCCGTATGTCGACAATTCTCTACCAATGCTCCATACGAGTATCTTACATTACCCTTTTTAGACCTGCTCCTCACCCGTTGCAACGCACTATTATCGTTGTGTACACTTAGTAATAACCTTGGTACCGTAGTAAAGGAGACCTAGTTGTGCCCCCTGGTAGTTTCCAACATCAGCCACTGTCTTGTAGGATCAAAGGCCTCGTAAAGATCTGGTAATACGTATTCTACAGGGTTTCGTACGCTCTGTCTGTTGGGTAGGATCGCGAAGACACCTGCAGCATCACGAGATCCACACTCTCGTAAGCTCGGATATCAGTCGGTGCACCTCCGATCGGAGCAAGTACACGCTGACAGCTCACGTTCGGGGGGTTTCCGCTTTCACGAAACTGAAAAAAGAATCATGTCCGCATCTGAACCGTCCACGGGAACACCGCCGCCCAACTCCCCCGCCAACGCGCACAATCCGCGGCAGCGCGGCCGGACGGCCTGCACCCGGTGCAAGAATCGTAAGCAGAAGTGCGACGAGAAGCTTCCGGTGTGTTCCAACTGCCTCCGCGCCGGCGTGGAATGCGACAAAGCAAGCATTGCCCATCAGCCGTTGCCGATTGCGTACGCAAGCCCATGCCATCGGCCAGAGGAAAGCCAGGCTGACGGCCATGCCGATAGATATACACGTGCACTCGAGGACCGCGTGGCCCAGCTGGAGATGTTGCTGGCCGCCAGGGACGCAGACCGCGACAAGACCACCCCGTCACCGGGACGACAGCGTGGGCCGGAGACAGGCCATGCGCCCCATAGACCAGCTGCCTCCGGGGCCTCCGCTGCCACGCCGGTCGCAACGAGCCCGCGCACGTCCGAGGGAGACACGTCGCGGCACAGCGATGCGCTCAGCGAGGTCGTCGGCATCATCTCGCTCGGCAACTTTGAGGCGCCAGCCTACGTGGGGCCGTCGGCCGGCCTGTCGCTGGCGGTCAACCTGGGCGAGATGGTGCAGGCTACCGTGTGGAGGAAGGCCATCCCGGACGTGGCAGACGGCTCGGCAGGCCCGGCGAGCCCAGCCGGTGAGCCCAGCCGGTGAGCCCAGGCGCGAGACAGCCTCACCGCTGCCGCGCAGTGGCGTTCGCGCCATGACAAAGGCGGAGATGGAGCGCTACAGCATCAAGGAGCCGCCGAGCGACGCGCTGGGCACGCGCCTGCTGCACCTCTACCTGACCCAGCTGCATCCGCGCTATCCCTTCCTGCAGCCAGCAGAGCTCTGGAAGCTGCAGAAGGAGCACGCCACCGTCGACGTCGCCACCGCTGGCCAGCGCTACGGCATCTTCAAGCTGTACATGGTCTTCGCCATGGGAGCCATGCTCCTCCAGCTGACCAACAACAACCTGAATGTAGCCCCCGAGGTGAGTTGCAGAGAGAGAGAGGGAGAGAGAAGCAGAGAGAGAGCGTGGCTCCTAACCAACCAAAGCGCTTCTACGTGACAACCCTGCAGCACATGGCAGCTGCGCGGGAGCCGCGCACGGTACAGAACATCGAGGCGATGACGCTCCTTGTGATCGACCACCTACGCTCGGCCTCCGGCCTGGCCATGCGCACCTGCATCGGCCTTGGCATGCACCGCAAGAGCTACGAGCAGGGGCTGTCTGCCACCGCCATCCATGCACGCCGTCACCTGTTCTAGACCGTCTACACCCTCGAGCGCGTCATTGCCATCTCTCTGGGGCGGCCTCTCAGCAATGCCGACCGCCAGATCGACGTCGACCTGCCGCAGGCCACTCTGGACGCTATGCCTCTGCCAGCGCGCCACCGCCAGCGGGACAGGGTGAAGGTCCGCGTCGACAGCCAGACGACATCCGCATGGCCATCTTGCTCTTCCGGCTGCGCCGTATCGAGTCGCGCATCCACCACTGCCTCTACCGTGCCGAAAAGCCCCTGAGCGCGCTGCGGCCGAAGCTGGACGGCCTGTTCGCGGCTCTCGAGGCGTGGCGGGCGTCCTTGGCCGACGCGCTACGGCAGCCCGAGACCGGTGCAGACAGCCGTGGCGACGATGACGACAAAGAGCGCTCAGGCATGGCCTACCTCCTCCTGCACTACCATCGAGCGGTGCGCATGCTGATCCAGCCCTTTCTGGCCGTCCTGCCCGTGACGGACCCCTACTTTGAGCTCTGCCTGGCGGCCGCCGGCAACATCTGCCAGTCGCACAAGCGGCTGCACCAGTCGCTACACTATGGCCACAGCTTCATCGCCGTGCAGACCGTCTTCGTTGCCGGATCTACGCTGCTCTACGGCCTGTGGACGCAGACGCATCGCGTCTGGTCCGTCACCCTGGCCGACGACCTGCGCGCCTGCTCCCTCGTGCTCTTCGTCATGGGCGAGCGTGCCCCTTGGGTACGCAAATACCGTGACGCCTTTGAGCTGCTTGTGGGCACCACTATGGAGAAGCTGCGTAGCGGCGAGACTACCCCGGTTGGCATGGCCGCCGTCGCCTTGGCCTAGGCCCGCAACCGCACGCGCGTGCACTTGGGACAGGCGCAACTACTAAAGCCGTTATAGTAAGAGCAGCAATAGCAACAGCAACAGCAACAGCAACGGAAACGACATAACTACCAACACTACTATTACCCCTAACAGACCACTGCTTTAGGCGGACTAGGTACAGTCTACTCCCCAAAGTTGGCCACAGCCATAGCATTTCTCGGCAGCAAAGGCAGCTAAGAAGAAGATAGCGATGTGTAGTGTCTAGTCAAGGAGCTGGCCAATTAGATTGACCAGGGCCAAGACCAGGCCACAACAACAGTGTGGATGCCCGACTTTGAGACCCTACAGAACTTGCCGTCCTATGCGCCTCGGTAGAGCCTTCGAACTCTGTCCAATACTACCCATGAATCCTTTGCACACGCGTCCGATCTGTTTCTGTAACACACGAGAAAAGCATGCCCTTCCCCGACCCTCAAATGATCGAGAATTTTTACACATACTGTGAGCGGAGGTTGGGTGAGGCCCTCTGCTCCAGACTAACCAAACCACACAAACCTACTAACTGCCCACGCATCCTGTGGTGCAGAGGTGCTGTGAGGCACCTCCCTTGGTCGTAAGGCCAGGTGGCAGATGGCTAGTCTGAAGGGGAAGAGAGAGAGAGATGCCTTTCGGGATCACATTGGCATCCCGAAAGGGGAGCCTTGAGTGACCCCGACTGGCGTGACCAGAGAAGGGGTTTTGTTTCTTGCTGCTACTTTTGCGTATTCACGTCGATTCTTGAAAGGGGTGATTGCTTCCTTTCACCCCCCCCCTCCCTTCTTGAAAGGAGAGAAGGGTGTGCTTTATATACATGTGTTCGTGTAAGTGATGACAGAAGGTAAGAATTGTTCCATTCTGATTAGTCAGAAAGGTGGGACTGGTCACGTGATGTGTTAACATCCCGCAAGGGATTTTGGTAGGCATCCTGATAGTGTTCTTTTAGGGGTGCCAGTCTCTCATCACTCAATACTTGTTACAGGGCTTAAAGCAATGTTAAGACGGAGAATCCTCGGCAGTACATATTACCTGAGAGGACAACATAAATAGAAGTTGTCAAGTCACGATCGTAAGAGAAAAGAGATGCATATAGCCAAAAAAGCGGATGGTCCATTTCGTACTGTAAGGGAGCAATCGCACAATGTCAAGTGTATTTTAGACAACCACAAGAGTGCTGTATTTGTTAGGGATTCAGAACCGTTGCATTCTTTCCATATCACTAAACTGTGACGGAAGGCCGTTCTTTATACTACGTAGCAAATGTTGCCATGTGCTTTTGCAAAAAGGCTGTTGTGGCCTTACGGATGAAGTTGTAAGATACACCAATGTGTAAAAACAAACTTGAGGTATTTCATTTTGAGTTTAGCTTTCCTATTGTTTGCCGTCAATCTTGGCCTCATCCTCACCCATACTCATCCACCTCTCCCCACCCTTTCGCCTCTGCTCACCTTTGCTCGCCTTACCCGCAGCAGCTCGACCTCCTTCATCCTTAGTGCTGTACTAGGGCTGTGGCTATCCCAGAAACACAATTATTAATAGAGTCAACGTCAACAAGAAGGGTTAAGGGGTCTCTTCCGTCGAATGGGAAGAGTTTCCCTCATTCTAGGCTTGAATACTAATGTGTTTCATAAACCATTGAAACTATCAACATGATCAACTATAAAAATCCTCCTGTAGGCCATCATTCGTGGGGTTCCGTCGACTCAGCCTAATTTGATCAACTTCCACTCCAACTCCGCCTGCACCCAAACCGCTTCAGAGACCGTACCAACACCAGCACGGAAAGCAATATCTCCAGATCGCTCGATTAGCATGACGTTGAGCCAATCTAACATTCCTGGGTCTTGCCAGTCATCTCCAACACAGCGTGACATGACAATGAATTCATATGCCGCTTGTTGATGACTGGCTACCCACTCAGCATGGAGGTTGATCCACCCTTTGTCCTCCCCAGCGATAAAGTACTCGCGGACCGCGCTATGTTCAGAGCCCGGTGTCTGCAGTCCATTCAGTTGTTGAAATACGGGAAAATGAGCAGAACTGGTATAGAACATGAGCAGATGCATTCCACGAGGACTGTTGATCATTTCGTCAAGCTCGTGTGGTGGCACATCAACAGGAGATCCCTCTGGTTTCCAGATCTCGCGAAGTCGTCGAGGCTCCGAAGAACTTTGGAACCAACGAGGGGGGGGGTGATTTGACGCCTCGTGTGTAGGAGGCGAGATCGAAGAACCGTTCAAATCCGACAAGTGCCACTTTATTTCAGATCGTAGATTTAGGTACCGATAATGAACTCGGCCAGTCCAGCCAGTCCACGACCAGGATGGAAAAGGGACATTAGATCCAAACGGACCACGAATCTCTCCTTTCCTCTTCCGTAGTCCACCAGATTTTGCGGGTGGAGTCCACAGGAGCGAAAGATCAAACCAAGGAGACGGCAGGCCGAAATAATACTCAAAATCATGAGGCTCGGCATTGTAGGAAGCCTTGAAAGAGCGCAATAGTCCAGCAAATGCGTCAAGAATGTCTCCCTCGAAGGATAAATCTCGGCGACAAAAGTCGGACACAATCTTTGCGTACTCGTCGAACATTGATGTAAGCGATGATTGCTCAGCTTGCTTCATAAACGCAATAGATGCATCGTTCTGAACCCTAAACCGGTAAAGAGGCGTATCCTCATACCGGACACGATCATCATTCGTTTCCAAGACCGTATCTTC
The DNA here is from genome assembly GCA_029299595.1 of Grosmannia serpens. Classification (NCBI taxonomy): domain Eukaryota; kingdom Fungi; phylum Ascomycota; class Sordariomycetes; order Ophiostomatales; family Ophiostomataceae; genus Grosmannia; species Grosmannia serpens. The sequence goes on along the minus strand of JANSMH010000009.1, from coordinate 79,945 downwards.
ACACCACAAGTTCCTACCACACCAGTAGAGAACTTGTTCTTCGGTGAAGAAAAGCATTCGATGTGAGAAGAGCTTCTCTTGGTATGTCCATCCACGGCTGTTCCACTTTGAGTCATCAATAATCCTGGTGGGGCGCGAGCGAGCAACCGTGAGTTGCATGGACTTCCCGTAACTGTTGAAAGTCATTCTAGGCTCATATGGTTCCACAGCTCGCGCCCCAGGCCGGAGACCTGGCAGTCCTGCAGATACATCACTTCCAAAAGCAGCTACAATCGTCAAGTCTGCCCTGCTATAAATCAAATCCATTTCTCCAATGACTTTAGCCTTCTCAACGTAGTCATCCTGGGTAATGCACAAGGCGTCCACCCATAGGTGCCGCTCTCCTAAACGCTTCACGGCCAGCATGGCGTCTCGAATGGTTTGAGGGATAGCATCTGATGTTAGAGCTCCATCACTATACAGCTCTGCTTTGTTTGCCTTGATGAGCTTTAGCATCGGCGCCTGTCCCCAAACGTAAGACAGCGCTACGTAACTCCAACTCGCTTCCGCGTCGCATACACAGCCTCGCGCGACGTCTATGAGCCGGAATGTCGAAACGTAGTTGTCTTGGTGATTTGGTGGTAAAAGATCCCGCTCGCAATCCTGTCCATGAGACTGTCTGCAATAAGAAAGCCAATTCTTCACCAAGCCGAAGTTGATTTCTCGGAGTTGACCCTTGGGCCGTCTCGAAAACAAGGGGGCCTCGTCAAAGAGCCCGCGTGTGTCCAGCCCATCTTCGACAAGCTGTATCTCAACACTTTGAGGACACCCAGCAGGCGCATGGTCGCAAGTTATTATAATACGGCAGTTGGAATATTTGTATTCATTTGCGGCAAAGTTCTCGCTGTAGCTTAGAACTTGATCCCCTAGAACAACTCCTACGGCACGATTGTTTAATGTGCACTTGATTGGTCGGCCATTAATCGTTCCTGGTGGCGGCTGCTTCCAAGCTGTAGAGAGAGCTTGGATAACCAGCTTGCAGAAATCGCAGTTCGCTTGTTTTGAGATGTCGGACAAAGATCCCAACATGTAGGTGATCGGGTGAGATCGAGGCAGTTCATTCTGTACGAGAGATGCAAAATCCAAGTATTGGCAGTGGTCGCATAGATTTCTGGCCATCTCTTACCGATAAACTTGAGATTTCCGCCAAGTCATGCTGTTGATAGACAGGGTACTCCGTAAGCGAAAGACACAAATGAAGACGGAAACCGTACTTTTATTCTCCAGCTTTTTAATCCCCTAGGGACGGAAGGGTGGTTTGACCCCTCCTCCTAAACACATTATTAATCATCCTCCTCCCACCTTCCGTTTTAAGGCCTAACACGTCGCCCGGAGCACTGACTCTGATTAGACTCACCACTCCACATGCGAGGCGGCCGTCGTAGTGGTCAAGTCTTGTGATAAGGCGTAGTGAAATGAATGGCTTTCAGCTGGGAATCGGTTTTAAACCAGCCGGAAGACTTGTCCTCAAGGGCTCTTAAACTTAAACGGTAGGAAGAGAAAAGGGCCCGTAATTTAGTGCGTTGGGTAGCCAGAGAGCAGGGGAATACGCGTATCTTGTTTTTTTTTTGTATCTAGTGTTTTTATATAGCTATTTGAATTATCGCGAGATCTATTGTGTTTTTGGTGATTTGGCTCATTTGACTAGTTGGCTCATTTAAATGGTGACCACCTTCTTTAGTAGGGGCAAAAAATTTTGATCAAAAAGTGGGACACTGGCACGAGTACTTTGTTGACATTGCTGTCCTCTGCGGCACACGCGAGCGGTGTCCGGCCCTTGTCGATAGCCGTTTTTCCAATGGTGTGGTTGATCTCGGATGACTCTGATGCGGTGCTCATTTTTTTAAGATTTCTTAAAAAAAAAGGGGGGGGAAAAAGGGAAACAAAAAAAGAAACAAAAAGGCAGGAAACAATAGGAATAGCACTTAATTATTTACTGTTTTTCATACCGTTTGGGATTGGTTTCCCGGGTAGGAAGAGCAGTATCCGCGCCCCGTTGGCATGAAGCCCAAAATGGTGCAGACGTGTAGGAAAACGATTGGCTGACAGCGTGTGGACCAAACCTGAATAGATGCCATGCACAAGCTGGCATCTCAAAAAAACAAACTGAAAATGCACACCTGCCTTTTATGTACGTGCAACTTTATAAGCAACGGCTCCAGCTAAAAACGGCTGTATCTTCCAAAATGTTATACAAAAACACTTCAACCTCGTCCCGCGGGCGTTGAAGCAGCCCATTGACCCAGCTCGGAACCAACAACTGTGTCGGTTGGCCTCTGACCAACCTCGCCAGCCTACTTACTCCTCTGACTCGTCGATAGAGCGCCGGACGGCCCATCGAAGCTGACGCACTTTTCTCGCCTTGGCAGCGGAAGTAGCGGTTGTGGTCGTGACCGTCCCGGTGGACGTGGTAGCCGTCCTGGTCCTGGTCCTCGTCTTCTTGGTCGAGACCGCGGCCACCGCGGCTGAGGCGCTGGTGCCCGTCCCTGTGGACGTCGTGGCAGTCTTGGTCCTCGTTCTGGTCTTCTTCGTCGCGGCCGCTGCAACGACGTCAGTGGTAGCCGTGCTGGTCCCGCTGGACACAGTGGCTGTTCTGGTCCTGGTTCTGGTCTTCTTGGTCGTGGCCGCAGCCACGGCGGCTGAGGCGGCAGTACCCGTCCCCGTGGACGTGGAGGCTGTCTTGGTCCTGGTCCTGGTCTTCTTGGTTGTGGTCTCGGCGGCTGCAGCGACCGTTGCAGTACCCGTGGACGCCGTGGCTGTCTTTGTCTTTGTCTTCTTGGTCCTGGTGGCTGTGGTGGTGGAATTAGACGTGGCGGTCACGTCGGTCACGTCGTCCTCGTCAATAGCCGTGTCTTCGGCCAGAATGGCCTTTACGACCGAGAGGGCTTCTTCCCCCGTGGTGCTGGCCGCGGCGAGGCCCTTCTCGGCGGCCGGAAGATCCTTCTGGTTCTGAACCACCTGGGCGGCAATGGCGGCCTTGTTCTCGGCAGTGACAATGCTGTCGACCGTGTTGACATTGGCCGTGACATCCGTCTGCTGCACAGTGATGCACCCGCCGAAGCTGTAGTCGTTGATGCAGCGGACGGTGCACATGTTGCCAGTCGAAGCTGCAGGTGTTAATAATGGGGCGGAAAAAAAGACGCCTAGAGCTTGCAGAGAGAATGGCCTACCTCCTATGCACGTCAGGTCCGTTGGCATCGTAATAGTCAGGGTCAGGTCGCCGGTGCCATACTCGGAGCTGTCTTGGGTCACTGTGAGGTTGGTCTGCCCATATGCACCCAGGGCATTGCTGGCCTCGTCCAGGTCGCACGCAAACGGACCGCTGCCATTGGCGTAGCGCTGGCTGATGATCATGGTGATCGTGCCGCCCTGTGTGGTTGTGGTGTAGTTGCCGGCCTCCAGGAGCTCCTCGGTGACGCCGGCCTCGCTGATGTCACCTGCGAGCAGGGTTCGTCCGCAGGCGTTGACCGCGTTGGCCACAATCTCTGCCTGGTTGATGTAGTCTGCGTCCGCGTAGTTGTTGATCTCAACTGGTGAAAAGGTTAGACCGCGACGACTGACACGCAAAACCAGAGTATCGGGGCCTACCCTGCATTCCATAGCTGGTTCCCGTATCGCCCTTGGCGCTTATGATGACGCCTTGGCCGAAGGCCACGGAGGTGAAGAGGGCCAAAGTCAGAGCCACCCAGGTGAAGGACTGCATTTTGACGGAATAAAAAGACTGGAAAACTGGGTACAGGAGTGAAGGGAGAAAAAAGACGAGAAAAGAAGCAGAATAAGACAGACCAGCTGATAGTTCAAGAAGAGAACTGAGAAGAGAAAGAATCAGGCTGACGACTAAGAGAATGGAACGTGCATGGCAAAGGATGTTGGCGAAGAGTCTGGATTGCGGCTGCGATGCAACAATCATATATAGAATCTGCCATGCAGTCCCGAGAGATGCAATAGGTGCCCTACGGGGCAAAAAATCACCAGACAATTCCCGCCCACCGGCAGAGACGACGTCACCGTTTCAGAAGGCATTCGTCGGATCACGCGACAATGATGATCGGCTGAAACGGTAGCGATCCACAGAAACGATGGCGCTCCACTCTGTTGCAATGATCTGCCGAAACCACCGTAGATCCCCTGCACCGTCGTCGATCAGCCGTGGTCAGGGGTACGCACACCACGGCCTTGGCGCTGGCCAAGCACTGCCCCTATCGAACGATGCGTCAAGCTAGAGAGCAATTGGCGTCGAATCTTAAAGTTTCGAACACTCGTAAGCCGTCTCAAGTCTACCAAACTTGGGGTTTCGCCGGGAGGCGTGCCATATCGCATGAAAACTCTTTCGTGGAGCTCTGACCTATATATATAAGGCTCTGACTTATATATAGACAGGCTCTTTTCCGTGCTTTGTACGTTGCGTGTTTCGTGCGTATGCTCGGTTGCCGTTCACTTCTTTCTTCCGTCTGTTTTCAGCCAAGTATTTTCACTTCTTCAGCAGTGCTGTGCACTTTTTTTCTTTTCTTTTCTCCTGGTTGTCCTTTTTTCCCGTTTTCACCATTTTTTACATCACCATGTTCTCCTCTCTGCTCTCCATTGCCGTGCTCATCTCTTTGGTGCAAGGCCATGGCGTTATCTTGGCGGTTGCCGGGATATCCGGAAACTCGGTCGGATACTCTGGTATGCATTCTTGTCCAAAGGGAAAGATTCCAACAGCAGACGTGACTGACAACTCCAGTGGATGAGACCATAGCACGCAACTGCACACTCATCAGTCCGTGCCAGCAAGACACGGGAATCATTCGGGACGCTGAGATCAGTGCAAACACCACTGGTGTCTGTGGGCGCACAGAGCTGGACGGAAACATCGACATTTCTACCAGTGTAGAGACTGCCATCGCCACAGATGATGTCACACAGGTATCGGCTGGAACTACCCTGACCGTGACCATACACCAGGTGAATCAGGACGGTAAGCAGGACACCTGACATCAAAAGACGTCGGAATCCCTGCTGATAAATACTAGGCGCTGGGCCGTACACTTGCGACCTCTTCACGTCCAATGACTCGACCACTGCCGCTGCCACGTTGGAGGTCACCAACAACGTTCCGGGAACAAATGGCCTCTCGCTGGCCAAGTTCACAGACTTTAACATGACCGTTATTATGCCGACAAATTACACCTGCTCTCAAGGTACGTTTAATTAAAAAGAACATTGCTTTAGCTCCATTTCTCCCTCTAGTTTTTTCTCTTCTGGGGTATCTGACAAGAACAGGTTCAACTGGAAACGTCTGCACAGTCCGCTGCCGCAACGCTGCACAGGCAGGTCCATTTGGAGGTGAGTTTTGCCAGAGAGATATCTGCCAAGTACGCGACTTCGAAAGCTGACTTACCTACGGGCTGCTTCGCTGTTGAGCAAACCACTTAAGTTTGGGGCGTACTGCTGTGAAGAGAAAATGTACTTGTAGCGCTGGTCGCTGCCTTTCTTCGGACTTCTGCACGTTTGCATATTTTTCGTACAAGAGGGCAGGGATAAGCTCTACTTGTGTTCTCTCTGGGTTAGAAGATGGGAGCCATGGAACAGGGGATTGTTTCGCCCCCTAGATTGTCCACTTTGTTTTGTAAAGGTGCTATCGCCCGAGTGACAGCTACACTGCTGGCTTAGTAAGAAGAGCAAGCAGGAAAGGCCAAAGTAGTTATCTGGAAGAACGTGCACTTGTATAAAGCATATATTTGGTAGAGAAAATTGAACGTATCCAATAAAAAGGGTGTCTCACACCAAATCTGGTGTATTCGTGGTATGTCGTAGGTTTAAACAGTAGGAACAGCTCAGAAAACTGCAATAACCGGTTCCCCAACTTTGGCATCACTGTTACCTACAGCCGGATCTATTTCAATGTGAAGCTTAGGTTTCAGTCCCTTCCTTGTAGTGCTCTACGAAGCAACAAGTGGCCGGTAGATTGACGTAAGCGGCTTCTCCGTCGCCTTTATCGTGTCTCCACCCCGGAAGGGATCGCTGTGGATTTTGTCGTCTCTCGGCCGGTCGAAATCCAGCTCTGGTTTGAGGTATCCCTTCTTCTTCGCCTCCATGAACTGAAGCGCATCATACGTCACACTCGGGTCCAGAGGCTTGTCCTTGCCCAGCCTCTTCAACACGGGCGAGTTCTGGAAGGGCAAAAGAACGTAGTCATCGTTAGGGCGAGAGAAATAGTAGATACCGACGCGAAGTGCATCCACTTGATCCTTTGGCGGCGTGACAACACGGTGGATCGTGGCTGGAAACACACCGCCCGTTAAAAGCTCTAAGGCTTGGCCAATGTTGATAATCAGAGTGTATGGCTTGTACTATGCGTCGCTTGGTTAGAAAGTGCCGCTCTTGGGTGACTGTTACAGTCTGCACATTACAAACCTCGACCCATTTGAAGACACCCGACTTGTGAAGAATCTGCAGCGCGCACACCGGTTGGGAGAAGAGGATGGAGAATGTGCCCCAATCAGCATGAGCCGGCATGAACAGGCCACGTGCCTTCGCAACGGCCTCGACCGATAGAGGTGAGAAGCTCATCTGGCCCATCGCGGCGGCATCCATCATGTGTCAGTAATCTCAGCTGTATTTCTTTCATCTCCAGTTTGGGCACGTAGGTTGACTTACGTATCTGTAGTACTCGGAGCTCGACTTGCCAGGAACGTGTGTTGCCAACAGGTCGTCTTCCGGGAGCTCGAGGCACATGGCCAACAAGATGAGCAGCTTCTTTTGGACAACATCGCGAACATAGAGCATGACTTTGCGCGTTTCGTCCATGTATGGCTGGAGGTGGGGTGGATGCTTCCGGTCCTTGACCTTGTCATTTAGGAGCATGTTGTAGAAATCAATCTGTCCCTCGTATTAGCATCTAGGAGGCGAACATGGACCATATGACTGCTTGCAAACTGACTTCCTTGTGGAATCCCAACCCCTCAGCCATCTTAAAACCGACATATATTCCCTGCTTGTCTTCTTCCTTTGTGACTGGTATTGTCAGAGATATGACATGACGTTGATATTGGATCGTATACGAGTTGTTACCTTCGTAAGGAACTTTGTCCTTCGGGCCCATGGTCATGGTTGCGTAGGCCAGATCCATCTGCATATCCCAGGTTTCCTCGGAGATTCCGTGGCCCGAAACCGTGAGAAACCCATCTTCCGTCATAGCCTTGAAGAATTCACGAGCAAGATCCTTGCGCGTCTCTGGGTCATCGAACTTGGCAAGGTCGATGTTTGCTAGGTTGATGTAATCCACTAAGTGTCGCTTTAGGACTGGAACCAAATAGGATGATAGCGATTGCATGTAAAAAGTCACTTACAATTTTCCTTGCTGGCGGGGGTTGGGTCCCATTTTGGGATTAGAGGTCGCACGTCGGACGTCATAGTGATTTCTGTGCAATGAGTATCTTTCTTTATCCGTGTAGTTTCGAGAGCAGCTTTCTCGAGACAGGATACGATTTTCACAACCCCCCCTCGTGTTTTTAACATGCATCCCAACCTGCAATCAACAGACAAGTCAGACGGGTCATCTGCCACTTAGAGGATCTGATAATGACCAACACAATCAGCCGTGTGGAGCTCCACAGCTTTGGGCTTGCGCCGACAGCTGCAGTTGAAGATAGGTTAACTGACACAGGCTGACTGCTTTGGATAAGGGAGGTGGCGTGCCAGATGTAGATGGGAGATTTTTATTCGCTGAATATTACTCGTTATCAGTGACGTATCGTTGATGATATGGAGCTCTACAATTTACACGCATCCCATCAAAGGTGGCCTTCCGACCACACATCTGTCTCGTTGATAAAAAATTAGTGCCCATTGTAATGAACCAGGTTAATGGCCAGTCCCATGGTGATGGAGTATTTAAGGATTTGGCTCCGGCCGACAGAAAGTACAGAGGTCCTTTCGTCCAAGTGTTAGCTCTCTCTTCGCGCTAAGGTCTGATAACGGGCAAGATGTAAGGCCAATGATACGCTTGAATTTTTCAGGCCCTTTTGCTTCATTGCTGATGATTGATACTACGATGTAGGGAAGTCACTGGAAAGCACGTGTCGGAGAAAACTGGGGAGATGGACATCTCCAAGCATGAACCAGAAGTGGGAATTGGTTCTGCTATGGAGAAGAACATCTTTGGAAGGGGGATTGACCCCGTGTTGGCCGTCACCGGAGGGGAAGATATCGAGTTCACATCCGAGGAAGAAAGGGCTGTGATTAGAAAGATTGATTTGCATATCCTGCCTCTCATGTGCTGGATTTATGCCATCCAGTTTGCGGACAAGATCAGCCTGAACTATGCTTCACTAATGGGAATTCGAACTGACACTCACCTGAATGCCAACTCCCAACAGTTCAGCTGGGTTTCTAGCATCTTCTATGCCGGCTACATCTTTTTCGAGTAAGGTTGTACGCATGCTATATCTTTGGTTAGTCTTACTAATTTGTCGCATTTTAGATTCCCGACAACCTACCTTCTTCGAAGGTTGCCTATTATGAAGTACACTTCGGCCAACATCTTTGTATGGGGCGTTGTTCTAACACTTCATGCTACCGTTTCCAACTACGCTGGTCTGTTGCTTGTTCGCTTTTTCCTTGGTGTATTTGAGGCGACCGTGACACCGGCCTTTGTTATTTTCACGTCTATGTGGTATCGGCAGACAGAACAGGGCCGTAGAACCGGCTACTGGCTTAGCTGTAACGGAATCACCCTTATTCTTATGGCCGTCATCGGCTACGGACTATCTGCGATCACCAATGCCGCCATCGCGTCTTGGAAAATCCTGTATCTTATATTCGGCCTCTTAACGTGCATTACTGGAGCCTTTTGCTATTGGTATATGCCAAACACAGTCCTCGACGCTTGGTTTTTAAGCGACAGGGAAAAGAAGATTGCGGCGTCGCGGCTCCGAAGCAACTTTCAAGGTATGGGCGATCGGACGTGGAAGTGGTATCAGTTCTTTGAAGCATTCAAGGATCCACGAACATACCTTTATATTTTGTTCTCTTTGATCATGAACATACCAAACGGCGGCATCACCACGTTTGGTTCGTTAACCATTAAATCGTTTGGTTTCGACAGCCGGCTTTCCCTCTTGCTTGGCGCTCCCTCTGGTGTCTTCGACCTTGGCGGAAAGCTTTTCTTTACATGGGTTTCAGACAAGCTCAGAGACAGGTCATTTCCTGCCTTTGTCGCCATCCTTTTCCCTATGGTCGGCGGCATCTTGATGATAGTGCTTCCATCCACCGACAAAGCCGGCCTGCTAATCGGATACTACATGATTAGTGTGTCTGGTTCTGCCTGGGGACTTGTCATGGTTATGATTTCGAACAATACGCTAGGCTACACGAAAAAGGCCACTGTTAATGGCCTTCAGATCCTAGCATACGGTGCCGGTAATTGGATTGGACCACAGACATTTCGGGCGAACGAGGCCCCGGAATACTACAACGGTAAATTGATGGTTGCCATTATGTACGGAATATCTGCATGCATCCTCTTGGCTATCCGATTTGTCAACTGGCGCGAAAATAAGAGGCGGGATAAACTCCAGGCCGAGACCAACACGGCCGAAACCACAGAAGAAGTGGAGAGGGCAAAATTCCAAGGTTTTACGGATTTTGAGCAGCTTCATTTTCGATATGTTCTGTGACAGAGCTTCTTGTATCCCGATCATGTTATGTTCTGTCCCTGTTTTATCTGCCCGTCTTATCATTGTCGTTTCCCGCCATAGTTTAGGATTATATTCTTCTGCAAAGACAAAGTTAACTCATCTGTCTATTTACTTCGTACACATAAACCAAGCTCGTAATGTACTATATCTATAAGCTTCCCGTATATATCTCTTCCAGAACGATTCCCATAGACCGCACCACAGCCCACACGTTTCTCTCGTTGCAGCTCTGAACCATGAGCATCATAAACTTTCGTTCGCAGAGCTTTGGATCTTCAGTCAGCTCTAGCATACCCAACTGTTCCAGATTGCGGGTTGTCAGGGTGGTCCGTTTATTTCTAATATGCTGAGTCAGCGCATTGTTGACCGTGTTGTAGACAATCTTTGCCGGATCAAAAACTCTTGGCGCTAAGTTTCCGGTGCCAGGCGAAGTGCGATCATTGAGGTCTGTCGTAGCCAGTCTGAGAACACGGTAGAGATCCAGGAGGGCACGGAAGCCTATGACGCTTATCCATGGCGCTTCTGTCATGGCCAGCAACACATCTTTGCCCCAGATGCTGTCCATGGTGTTCATCAACTCCTCGAATATGAGTAGGAATCCCTCCTCGCCAAAAGGTCTTTGCATGGCAATACTGTTCCTCGATCTCCTCCCGAGAATCTGGGTTCCGAGAGACAGATGGGCTGCAGTAGCAAATGACGCAGTTATGTCGGTATCCACAATACCGCATATGAGAAAGTCGTCTGGGACACAGAGGCTGATCTTGGCGACCCAGCATATTAGTTGTGTGGAATTCCAAAGTCTTCTCGCAGTCTCCCCGCCGTTCGTGGAATTCAAACTGGCGGTTTTGAGTCCCAGTATGACAGTCAACGCTGTCGATATTTGACTGTTTTGCGAGTGTGTCAGAATATGGAATGGGGACGGGTTGGACGGATTTGGAGGAAGCTGGTATAGATAATGGGTGAAGCCGCGGACTATGCGATAGATGTTGACTGTGACGCAGAGCAGGGCAAAGTGCGAGTACGAGAGTGCCTTTATAACCGACTCGGGAGGACCGCCGGCCATCAACGTCTGTGTGACCAGGAAAAGTGATTTCAAGGTCGGCCCACGATCATTCACGGAGCTGTCCATGACCTGATAGCTGGCCGCTTCTTGGATTATTTGCTGTGACCATTCCTGGGCAGTGTTGGCCTCCCAAGCCTGTGTGGACCAGGGAAGATCCCAAACAAGCTCGAGAGAAGATATCTCAGGTCTTGTGTTGCATGCTAGAACCAACTGAAAGTCTATCATTGTGAGGCCATAGAGACTCATCTTGAGAGACTCTTCGTTGATGAATGAGTGCCACGTATCGTCCGATTCGGCAGGGCCCATGCCTAATTCCATTCTTGCGTCTAGCTCCTGTCTCCACGAGTAGCTGTATTCGCAGATGTGCTGTTGGAAAAGCCCAGCCTCTCTTATATCCTATGATATGAGAGGGGGATGAAGGAATACCCGAGGTTAGCTGCCAAACAGGACACGTCACACAGGTGAAGCCAGAAGACTAGGGCAAAAGGGCCGCTCACGGAAACAATGCGAGTCAGCATCTGGCGGCTCTGGGAGAATCTCTCAGTCGCGAAAGCCCCGTAGACAATACAAAGAAGCGAGGTCTGGAGAATCCAATTGTCTTTCCACCTTCCAGGATCCGAGATAGCCTAAACAATAAATATGAAAGTGCGTCAGTGACACTTGAAAATAACAGCCACAGCACAACACAACACAGCAGGTATCTCTTTTCTTCGGGGAAGGGGGGGGGGGGGGGGTCACTCACCGTGTTCTGCAGGCATGAAACGCAAGACTCCCATAACTCGTTGCTCTGCTGTTGGGCCGTCTCGGCAGATACCATGGAATCTGTCTTACAACGGTAGAGATTGCCAATAGCAGCCACTATGTTTGTAAGCGGCTTAGGTGTCGATTCGAGAGAGAATGTTGGCCTGTGCAAGATTGGGAAACTCGGGTGAAAGCTTGTGAAGTAGGCAGTGATGCAAGATGCAGTAACATCTTCAGAGAGGCTGAGATCCTTTGGGTTAGAAAATACTGCATGCGTTCCCTAAAATGTAGTCATGGACATTGTACGTACATATTGTCTTGTGAGGGCAAGTTGAGGCTCCGAGCTGCATCAAGGAGATATTCTAGACCATCGTCGGATTGCCGAGCCATAGAATTGGCACTTGATTTCTTGGAATCAATCGATACAGACTCTGACGGTACGCGACTGTCATTCATCTTTGCTCTTCTTGGCGTTGGGTGGCCATCGCATCGTTCTTGATGCCGTTTACATATGTCCCTAAACAAAAATTAGATTGGATTATTACATTGCGGATACAACGTCGCATCGCACCTCCTGCTAAAGATGGCATGGCAAAGTTGGCACTCAAAAGTTTTGTAACCCGACGCGCCATGACCTATTTGAGATAATTAGAGACATATTCTCACAAAGGAGAAGGGAAAGACGGTTTCACGAACGTGTTCTTTTATGCCGCTTTAGATTTTCCTTTAAGGTTGTCAGATATTGCGAAAAAACACAAAGTAAAGACGGAGCCTATCGGTAGAAACCTACACTTCTAGTGAATGACTGAGCGCAAAAGGGACAGGCAAAAGGGCGTGCGAGGTCCATGGAGTGCAAAGGGAAATGGCGGTAGGAGACAGGTGCGGAGAGCTGGGAGAGCTGGGTTCTCAATAGACGCGCTGTACCTTGGATGGATTGGTTGGGGGACGAGGAATCAACTAGTGCGCAATCGTAAAACGGGACACGACTTATCACTCGGAGGGCGCGTTCTCATTAGCCGGGCTGCAGGAAAGAGAGGGAGCACTGCGCGATATATACGGGCAAAGTGATAAGAACGGGATTTGCTCCATCCCAACCCACTTGTTCATAGTGTATTTCAGCTTTCCGATAACATCTTTGGAGCTAAACCCACTCGAGTAAGGTACGCATAGACTTCCTCCACTGTAGTTTAGTGGTTTAAGTGGGAGAAATGCTCATAGCCTCCTATGTCGGCCTATATTCAGAAGAACGCAAGCCTTGGCGTCGTCAACTGGCGAGCAAGGCCACGAAACGGTAGAACTTCTAACCTGGATTCATTTTCTAACGGCTGAATGCAATTTTGTGCATGGATATAGATAAAGTCCACTACAACGGCCCAGACTAATTACCCGTCAAGTCACCGGACCAAGAACTCGGCAACATCCTCCTCCCTGTAAACCGGCTGCTCATCCTTGCCGTCCAGGAGACCCAGGTACCAACTCAGATCGTGGCCGTCAAACTCGCGCTCGGCACGGCCGTTTCCAAAGTAGTAGAATCTGTTTCTGTTGGCGCGGGTCAGGTTGTAGTCCTCCCACCGTGGCGTCTCCAGGGCGTCAAAGAAGTGCACCCGGGAACCCGGCCACATCATGACCTCGCCCTTGACGCTGCCCTGCTTGAACCACGAGTTGCACGTGCCGCTCCAGGCCGTCCTTGGGATGAAGGCACGGCGGTGCTCGGCAAAGTCGTCGGTGGCCTCGTCTGTAGGCTCGAAAGCCGTGATCCATTCGTCCGACATCTTCCTGATCATCTGCATATAGTGCTTGCTGATCTTCTCCATGACCGGCAGAATGCTTCCGTGGCCGTAGACGCCAAAGGGGCCGTTGAAGACTGGTTCCTGTCAGCATGCACCCCCAGACAGGGAATCGATCTGTTCTTGGCATTTCACTCACTGAGATAGTTGGGGAAATGAGGAACGGACATGGACAGATACGTCCTGGAAGCGTCCTTCCATTCCTCGCTCAAACTGCGGCCCTCACGGCCGATTGTCGGGTATCGCGGCTTCCATGTGACGTCAAAACCAGTGGCGCACACAATGATGTCGACCTTGTGCTCGATTCCATCATCGGAGATGAGGCCGTCCTCGGTGATCTTCTTCACGCCGCCACGGATAAAGTCGACATTGTCCTCGCACAGGGCCTCGATGAAACCGTTTCCGGGCGTCGGCCGTCTGCAGCCGATCTCGTAGCCCTTGGGGATGAGCTGTTCGGCGACTTCCGGCTTCTTGGCTGACTTGCGCGTCATTTCCTTGATCGCAAACTGTGTCAAATGTCAGCATCATGAACACCAAAGAACGGGAGTTGGGCGTCTGCACCTCTCGCCCTTCTTCTTGCTCCTTGGTGCCGTTTAGGATCAGCCTGAAGCGGCCGTTGAGTTCTGACTCGACAAATTTCCGGTATGTCAGGTATTTCTTTGGGTCAGTCCGCATAATCTCCTTCTGCTCGTCGGAGTCTGTGATGGGGAGTTAGAAAGCGTCTGGCACGGCAAAAGGTTGTCCCGTCTGGAATCGACTGCAGCTGCTCACATTTGAAGTTGGCTCCGTTCGGTCCGGCAAACCGCTGCCCAAAGCCTGCCGTAACCCATGTAGTACTCCTCACAAAGGCCTTGAGGTTCTTCACAACTGTAGCAAGTTGTATTAGTAAGCAGACTGCTGGCTTGGAAAGGAAGTCAAAGTCGGGTGCTCTGCTTACTTGGCTGAAGAGCCGGGATGATCTGGATGCCGGATGAGCCGGCGCCGATGACCGCAATGGTCTTGTCCTTGAAGTCGACGGACTGATCCCAGTTTGCGCTGTGCATCATCGGGCCCTTGAAGGTCTCGCGGCCCTCGATTTCGGGCCACTTCCACTTGCTACACGTCCTCTGGTTAGCGATGGCCGTTCACTCCGTTAGAAAAGCTAAGAACCATGCGATGAAGAGCATACTTGAGTACACCGGTGGCGTTCAGGAGGACGTTGCACTCGTCTTCAAAGAACTCGTCCGGTTTGTCGACCTTCTGCACCCGGACACGCCAAGTCTGGGATTCCTCCTGCCAGTAGCATCCAGTCACGAGGCTGTTCACGCGGCAGTACTTCAGGAGGTCAAACTCCTCGGCGACGTTCAAAAAGTACTGGTGGATTTCACGGGCACCCGAGTAGCTGTGGCCAGCGCATTAGTTGAGTGATGGCGAATGAGCGAATGGGTTCTTGCTTACTAAGTGCTCCAGTCCGGCTTGGGGGCCCATGAGAACTGGTAGCAGACGGAAGGAATGTCGCAAGCGCATCTAGAAGGTCAGGACCCTGTCCCACCCGTCTCGGGGTCTCCATCCACCCATCTGGTCCCGGCCACATACCCTGGATATCTGTTCTCGTACCACGTGCCGCCAATGACCGGATTCTTGTCGTAGGCAACAAACTCAATGTCGAGGTCGCTGTTGTTGACCTCGTGTCCGAAGCAGAGCGCGCTCGCACCGGCACCAATGGCAATGACCTTGATCTTGCGGGGCTTGCGCATAGGGTCCTCCTTGACCTGGTATGTCGTCTTCTCGGCAGGGGCCGGGCTGATGTGGAAGCCGTTGGCCTGGGCCGCCGGGGCCTCTGTGTTTGGTGCGTTGGACATGATGGCAGGAATGGTATCAATGGCGTTCAGGCTTGCTTGTTCGTCTCGTGCTGTGGCATAGACACTTGGTCAAGTCCGTGTGCAATCTTGAGTTAATATAAGTGACCCCCGTCTGGCAAATCATATGTTCATCGAACCATTTCTGACAGAAACACAGACAAACAGTGCAAGAGCCAGGGCTCCTTGTAGAAATTGAGCACTGGGAACGTCAGAGCTCCACTGAGCAAGCTGGCCGTGCCCTCGTTGCTTGTCTGCCCCCCCAAATGCTACCGTCCACCTAGCTGCCGTCTTAGGCTTATCGGCGGATCCCTTCGCCCACACGTTGTCCACCTGCACACTCCGCCTCCACAATACCTGGCTGGCTGTGATAATAAGTTTCCGAGCTTATCGCGCTGGAGCTTACGCTCCGCCTCCACATCACGCCAAGCCCACACAGTCTTGTTGCATGCATAGGTGCTACTGGCTTATATGGGTGTCGGCCTGTTATCCAAGAGGCGAGTTGCCTGACCTGTTCACGGTTCGCGTCCTTTGTGCGCCACTGCTGATAAGCGCATCGTACGCATTAGATCTCTGGTAAGAACACGTACTATTGTTTTCGTATATTAGGGGGCTATTGCAAGCCGTGTAAAAAGGAGATTAGTGTGCCAGCGCCGCCGAGATATGCACTCCACAGATAAGAGGAGCATGGCCAAAGCCAGATAATATTTATTTGCCGACTAAAACCGTCACTTTCAGACAGTTGTTGCTGGCTCGTCGGCCTCGCTCTGTGATTCGTCAATTCTCATTCAGTCGACTTGAACTGTCCAAAGCC
Source organism: Grosmannia serpens (assembly GCA_029299595.1). Classification (NCBI taxonomy): domain Eukaryota; kingdom Fungi; phylum Ascomycota; class Sordariomycetes; order Ophiostomatales; family Ophiostomataceae; genus Grosmannia; species Grosmannia serpens. Next base: position 63,983 of record JANSMH010000009.1, on the reverse strand, counting down.
TCGCCTCCGACCTGGACCACGGGCTTCCAACAAGATGGCAGCACACGGGGAGAATGATGTGAAGACGGCGACACAGGACATTGTCCCCGCCAAGGTCGACAGCGAAGCTGCCCGGACGTCTGCCGAATGGGCGGCCGGCGACGTCGACAAGATCCAGCTGGAGGATGCCAACCTCGACCCGGCGCTTAGGGCCACCGGCGGAGCCATCGTGCAGTACTCGGACGAGGCCTTTGCACGCGTCCTCAGAAAGATCGACAGCCACATGTTGCCGCTCATGTGCTGGCTCTACATGATCCAGTTTGCCGACAAGTCCAGCCTCAACTACTCGTCCCTGATGGGTATCAAGACCGACAACCACCTCAACGGATACCAGTACAGCTGGCTCGGCAGCATCTTTTACGCGGGCTACATCTTCTGGGAGTATGTGAATGCACTGGACTCCCTTGGTCGAGAGTAGCAACTTACAAATCTCCTCCTCTCTCCTCCTTGCAGGTTTCCCACGGCATTCTTTCTCCGACGACTGCCCATTGGCAAGTATCTGTCCGTCAACATCATCTGCTGGGGTGCCGTCTTGGCGTGCCACGCTGCCACCAAGAACTGGGCCGGCCTCATGATCTCGCGGTGTCTCCTGGGCGCCTTTGAGGCAACCATCACGCCGGGCTTCGTTCTCATCACGAGCATGTGGTACAAGCAGAATGAACAGGCCCGGAGAATGGGCTACTGGCTGTCGTGCAATGGCGTTGCCACCATTCTTGGCTCTCTGATTGCCTACGGCCTGTCCGCTGTGGACGACGCTTCGCTGGCTCCCTGGAAGATTCTCTTCCTCCTCTTTGGTCTCCTAACCGTTATCACGGGCTGCTTCTATCTGTGGTATATGCCCGACAACCAGCTGAACGCCAAGTTCCTGACGGAGGAGGAGAAACTGATCGCCGTCGAGCGTATCCGCGGCAACTTCCAGGGCATCGGCAACCGCGTGTGGAAGTGGGACCAGTTCAGAGAGGCCATGTGTGACCCGCGCACCTGGCTCTACGGGCTCTACTCTCTCCTCATGAACATCCCCAACGGAGGCATCACGGTCTTCGGCGGCGTCATCATCAAATCCTTTGGCTTTGACTCCCGGAAGTCGCTGCTTCTCAGCGCCCCCGGTGGCGCCGTCGATCTGATGGCCAAGCTGGTCTTCCCCTGGCTCTCTGACAAGTTTATGGACCGCACCCTGTTCTCCTTTATTGCCATCCTCTTCCCTACGCTCGGCTGCGTCCTGATGACTGTGATCCCGCTCGAGCACAAAGGGGCGCTCCTCTTTGGCAACTACCTCATCTCCTTTGCCGGAGCCTCGTGGGGTCTCGTCATGGTCCTCATCTCCAACAACACGCTTGGCTACACGAAGAAGGCGACTGTCAACACGGTGCAGATTCTGGGCTACGCCGCCGGCAACTGGATCGGCCCTCAGACGTTCCGCAGCAACGATGCCCCCCTCTACCACACGGGAAAGACAATTATGGCCGTGCTTTATGGCTGCACTGCCCTCGTTTTGGTGGTGATTCGTGTTATCAACATTCTCGAGAACAAACGCCGCGACAAGGCCCAAGCCGAGTCCGGCATCGACATGAACGATCCGCATGTGAAGGAGCAGATTGAACGGTCCAAGTTCATGGACCTGACCGATTTTAAGCAGCCGTACTTCCGCTATGTCCTGTAATCGAGGCGTTGTTGGGTGGTATGGATGGAGACAGATGCGCTCTCCCTTGTCGGAATTTTTTCTTTCTTCTGACACGTTATGAGAGGACAGGAATTGGCTTTTCGTCCATTTTATCTCCAGTGTGGACCATGCTGGGATTAATATTGATAGAAGCCAAATTTAAATCCTTTCTTTGAACTGTTTAATTTGGATAGACTGATGACAACGTTTTAAGATAGCATAAAATACTCCAATATTTAATCTTGTTGAAAACGCACGCTTTTACTTCTCTACCGTCTGAGCTGCCCATTCTGATACCAATATCGCCAGCGTCTCGTCACTCCCGACATTTCCAGGGAAGACCACATATGGAATCCCCGGGAATCGGCTGGTCTCCTCGTCACACCTCCATATGGGCACCCCCGGAGCAGCCTGGCCGAGGATGCGAGCAGTTCTCATACGGAGAGACTTGCTGGCCGCATCCGAAGACGTGATACCGCCTTTGGCAATCAGATACCGAGGACGCACTCCGATTTTGTCGACAACACGCACCAGTGCAGCTGCGACCTTGGACCCTATGCCAAGAGCATCTGTCCCTGTGATCAACAACCGAGACGTCATGATGAGAACGTCCTTTCCCATCTTGATCGTGCATGATGCTTCTTCAGCCGCCTTGTCCACTGCAGACTCGGCTCCTTCGAGACCAGCCACCAAGGTGTTAACATCCAGCTCGATAACTGCAAGGTCGGCTCCTCTTGTTTCTATCAGGACCTTCAGCTGGGCCGTCGTCTTTGGCACATAAGACCCGCAGACAACCAGCCCGCCTGGTGCAGCAGCCGGGTTCTGTTCTGCAGGGCTGACAAGGTCTGAAAGTGCGAGGGGCGAGATCTGCGGAATTCCCAGACGAGACGACACAAAGGCCGCACCAACACGGTAGAGATATCGTCTGCCACCATCCTGTGCGGCTGCCAGGAGACCACAAACAAAAACGTGCATGTCTGTCTCTGCGGCTGCATTGACGATAATAATCGGCTTAGAGGTCCGTGGGACAGCCAGCAACTTTTCCTTCACGGCCGTTGGGCCACCAACCCGTATGTCTTCTATTGTGATGGACAGAAACGAAGATGACGCGGTAAGCTGCGAAGGAAATTTCTCCATAATGTACTTTCTCAAGTTGGAGTTTTTGTATCCAAAGGTGGCGTCTTGAGCAAACGGCGTCTGGCTTGCCGGCACGAGCATCTCGCCTTCAGCCACGTAATGGACGTCGTTGATGGTGTACCTTCCGCCCTGGAAGAAGAAGGGGGATATGACCCAGCCATCAAACGGTCCCATGACGTCCTCGGCAGTGTGTATCTCTTCGAGCACGTGACCACGCAGGGTTGAGTCTCCACGGAGGACGATATCGACCGTCTTTGCGGCTCTATCGGCGGCGCGTTTTACCTGGCCACAAATTTCGAGCAGCAGGCTGCGAGCAGCTGCGGAGGGGAGGGCGCGAGAGTTGGTGAGGATGAAGAAGCCGGTGGGGTTGCGTTGGAACTCGCCGTCGAGGGTCTGGTCATCCCACACGAGGAGGACGTTGACATCGTGGCAGGTCTGAGTGCCGGTCGGGTCGTCGTCGAGGACGACGAGGGTAGACACTTTCCTGTCTTGCACAGCCTTCCGAATAGAACCCAAGGCGTCCACCGTATTTTCGGGGGGCAGATTCTGGAGAGTTTCGCGTAGGGGGATGCGCTTTGGCTGGGGCTCGTCCGAGATGCTGTTGGTCGAAGAGACCATAGCCTCTGGCGTCCACAGACGAACGAGTCCTATATCTGCCTCGCGGCTCAGTCCATGTGCAGCGCCGGCGATGTACAGGTTGTGTGCCACCGACGAGACGGGACAGAAGCAGCCAAGGCGTTTGCCCTCTTCCAAGACGATGCCCAGATCCTTGACAAAGATGGCCAGAGCAGAATGTGGAGTCCAGTCGTTGTCCAGAATCTGCGGCACTCGGTTCACAAACATCCAGCTAGAGGCCGCCGAGCTGCTCCCAAAATCGAAGAAGGACCTCGCATCCAAGCCCAGGCGAGATGCAAGAGCCATAGCCTCGGCTGCCGCAGCAATATGGACGCCAGCGAGAAGCTGGTTGACACACTTGACTGAAGAGGCTGCACCGACACCCCCTTGTACAAATCGCAAGTTGTCCGGGACCCCGGTCATGGCCATGAGGAGACTGTGGATCTGGCAGACGACGGATTCATCGCCGGAACAGATGATCTAGACAGGATACAATAACGTTAGAGAGATACTGATGTGGAGTATTTTCCAGTTACGCACCGTGAGATTTCCCGACGCTGCTCGACCAACTCCACCGCTGACGGGTGCATCGAGCAAGGAGATTCCCCTGCTCAGGCCATCCAGCCTTTCCTGCAGGCTGCGGACAAAGTGTGGCGGCACGGTCGAGCTGAGCATCACGACTGCACCATCGGGAAGCGACTTGACGACCTCTCCCGACCCAAAGAGCACGTCCTCGGCCTGGGATGCGTTCTGCACCATCAGAATGACCACGTCGGCATCTCGTGCGGCTGCGGCCGGAGAGTCTGCCGGAGAGCTGCGGCCCCCATGAGCCACGAACTTGTCGATGGCCTGGGGAAAGATGTCGAAGCCGTGAACTGCATATCCGGCACGAAGCAAGGATGCAGCCATGCCTTGGCCCATTGCTCCAAGGCCAATCATGCCGACCTTTGTGATTGCACGGCCGGGACTCGCTGGAATCAGTCTCTGTCGGCCGCCTGGAGCGCTGCTGCTCTTGTGAACCGCATCGGGTGTCTGTGGAAGAAACATGCGGACTAGGCCGGCATCGTCCTCTCTGCCATAGCCAGCTGCAGAGGCAGCAATGTACAGCTGCTCGACTGCAGACCCCAGGGGAAGCGGAAAGCCGAGGCTTCGACCAGCTGCAACTACAGTTCCCTGTTACGTGGGTCAGACAAGGGGACGGGAAAGGGTGCGAAAGAAAGGAGAGTGTTTACCATATCCTGGACGAATGTATCCAAGGCGGAAAGAGTCGTCCAGTTCGACTGCAGCATGCGTGGCACCCGATCCTCAAAGGCCCGCGAGTTCCCGGCCGCCGTGACGATAATGTCGTACACTTCACGCGTGTCGAGACCGGCTTTGGCAGCCAGAGCCATGGCCTCAGCAGCCGCGGCGATGTGTGTGCCTACGAGCAGCTGGTCGACCATCTTGACCTTGCTGGCTGCGCCGACGCCACCGGGGACGATGCACAGCTTGTCTGACATGTTGCGCATCAGGCCATCAGCGTCTGCGAGGGCCTCTGTGGTGCCGGATGCGATGATGGTGAGCTTCCCCTCGGCAGCCTGTTCCAGGCCACCCGAAATCGGGCAGTCCACCACGCGAACATCTGGTCTGTCATGAAGTAGCAGTCGAGACTTGAGCTCGTCGTAGAAAGTGGGTGGGAGTGTAGAGCAGATGAGGATGGCAGCACCTTTTGGCAAAGCTGTTCGTTCTCGCGTTAGACTATGTATTCCACAACGGGGATTTATCTTGTCTTGCCGACCTGTGAGGGCACCCGCCTCGTTGCTGAACAACACACTGCTGACATCCTTCTCGTTGGCCGCCGTACAGACCAAGAATCGGGACTGCTCTGCAACTAGCTTCGGTGACGAGCCGACACGTCCTCCACACACGGCGAATTGGCTCATGCTCGGCGCATCAACATCATAGCCCCAAACGCTATAGCGCCCTCCTCGGGTGAGACGGCCGGCCATGGCGGAAGCCACGGCCCCGAGGCCGATGAAGCCGACGGTCTCCATGGACGAGTCACTGCTGGGAAGAGCCATAGCACTTTCTGCGTCGTCTGTTCTTGGTTTCCTAGTTCTACGCGGCAGACCAGGAGTGCTTCCGCTCATAAAGAACAGCGTCCGCCTTTACAGACGGCTGACGAGCCGAACAGACTGGCTCGGCATCAGCACCCGCACATTGCCTCTGGAGTGGAGCAGCGGTGGTGCAGTGTCGGCATTTGGCCAGCATTGCACTAATGTCGAGTGGAGGCGGAGCATCGCACCGGCTATCAGCCGATATCGTAGCGCGTGGATCTGATGGGGGACAGACGACAGATTAGAATGGCAGAGGTACAAAACATGTATTTTGGCATTTGTGCAGGCGGCGCAACACCTCCTTTGCAGCAAAACACAACTGTTGAACCCACGTGATATCCACAAAGATGGCTTCTACCGACACGTTTGGATGGGTAAGACGTCCATGTTTCCTTGCCCGACGGACTTCGATCTCTTGTCTGACAGCCATCTACAGTATGGGCTCGGTTCCATGGGAATCGGCATGGCCCTGAACCTGCAGAAGCATCTCGAATCCAAGGGCCTGCCTCCTCTTCACTACAGCAACCGCACCTTGTCGCGAGGCGATGTCCTCAAGGCGGCCGGTGCCGTTCCGGAAGCGACGTTTGAGGATGTGGTGGCAAAGTCGAGCATCGTCTTCACCATGGTTCGTCGACCCTGCCGTTCTTCCAGCAGCCGGCCTGGCACACGGAAGCTGACCGCGTGAGAACAGATCTCCAACGACCAGGTTCTCGATGACCTGGTGAGCCAGGCACTCAGCAGCTCCGTCTCGCTGGCGGGCAAGATCTGGGTCGACACCTCGACCGTGCACCCGGAGACCTGCAAGAAATGCGCGCAGCGGCTGGCAGAAAAGGGCGCCACGTTTGTGGCCTCGCCCGTCTTTGGCGCCAGCCCCGTGGCTGCCTCTGGCCAGCTCATCTTCTCCATGGCCGGCCCCGGCGCCGTTATCGAGAAGCTCCGGCCCTTTGTCGTGGGCGTGATGGGCCGCGAGATTATAAACATGGGCGAGGACGTGCAAAAATCGAGTCTGCTCAAGATCTCGGGGTATGTCCAGAGCCTGAAAGAGCATCCAGACTTTCGACAAAGCTAACCGGTGTTTTGTCACAGAAACATTTTTGTCATTGGGTTCCAGGAGCTCATCTCGGAAGCACACGTATTCGCCGAAAAGACAGGGCTCGGGACGGCACGGATGGAGCAGTTCATTGGCAGCATGTTTGGGCCTGTTCTCGAGAGCTACTCCAAGCGCATGACGACTGGTGCCTGGGCGCCTCCGCTGGACGTCAAGCCAGGCTTTGGCGTCGATCTGGCATCCAAGGACGCTCGCCATGCCGTTTCCCTGGCCAGAGAAAACGGCACCACCCTTCCCACCATCGAGACAGCCCTGGCTCGTATGACGGCTGCCCGTGAGTACGCTGGCGAGTCTCTGGACAGCTCTTCTTTGTATGGCACCGCCCGGTTGGAAGCCGGGCTTCCTTTCTGGAGTGAAAACAGCAGGCAGGGAAATTAGGTAGATTGGACACAATAAAAGTTAGACAAAATGAATATAAATGAGCGCGATCCTACGATGTCGTCCAGTGAAATGGCAACTTGGATCTTCCAGTCTCAGAAAACCTACTTCTGCAGCCGCTCCAGCTCAAGAAGCTCACCCTCCACTTCCTCCACCTCCCTCCACCTCTCGTCTCCACCGCGTACAGTATAGCGGGACCCACGCCCACAGACGCACGGAGCTGTTATTACTGACTGTGACTCATGACTACACAGCGTGCTACGTGATAAGACATCTTTACGCACATGTTTCATTCAGCTCCGTATCTGAACATCCAGCATTAGTGTCCGTCTACCGAAGTACACTATCTAGTGCCGCAGCTACATATTCTACGTTTCCTTCGTTTAGCCCTGCAATGGATATCCGAGAGCTATCGGCCATGTAAATATGGTGCTTCTCTGCACGTAATACGAATTAGTAAGGGACGCATTGTCATTCGCCATTCGCCATCGATCCAGATCTTACCTCTTAGCTCCATGACCTTTGCATGGGGAAGTCCCAAGACACTGAACATGCCCTTCTGTTCCATGATTGGCTTCCAGTTTCCAGGGGTGCCTAGACATGACCATTGTGAGCAATCATGTCACAAGAGAATTCAAGTACTGTTCAAGAATGGGAAGCATACCCAGCTTTTTGAGGCCCTCGTAGAGCGCAGCCCGCATGCCGGCAATCCGCGAGCTCATCGTGATCAGGTCTCTGTCCCACTGGGCACGCAGCTCCTCGTCGGCAAGGACCGCGGCCACGATGCGGGCACCAAAGGCGGGAGGATTGGATATCTCGGCGCGGGTCTGCTGTGCGAGTCTTGACTGGATCGCCTTGGCCGACGACGCCGATTTTGTCGCCATAGAAACATAGCCGACGCGCTCGCCTACAAAACGTGTCAGCTCGAGATGCACCGTCTCTCTTGTCCGGCTGATGACCCACCGTATAATCCCATGTTCTTGGCAAACGAGGCACAGACGACTGTCTCCAGCCTGAGGTCATTCGCAAAGTGCCGTATGGGGAACGCATCGACATCGTAGCTCCCAGAGGTTATGCCGAGGTATGCCGCGTCAAACAGGGGCAGCAGCCGCCGCTCCTTGACGACAGCGGCAATCTGTCGCCACTGGTCCTCAGTCGGGTCGCAGGCACTCGGGTTGTGCCCGCTGGCGTGGAGGATAATAAGCGACTGGGGTGGCGCCTGGGACAAGTCTTCCAGGATGGCAGGCAGGTCCAGGCTCCCCGTCTTTGGCGAGGACCAGCGGAAATCGCGAACCTCGAATCCAATGGTCTCAAAGACCTGGCGATGGTTGGACCATGTCGGGTTGGTAATGTACACGGGAGTCTGCTTCGGCAACGTCTGGTACAGGACGCACCCTGCCAGATGCAGAGCCCCGGTGCCAGACAACGACTGGCTCGAAGCGACCTTGTCCCCTGCAAGGACCTCTGAGCCCTTGCCGTAGACCAGCTCGGTCACGAGGGTTCGGAACGGCAACAGGCCTAGGATGGGAAGGTACTCGTGGTTGGCATCGCGGATCCTGTCTTTGGCGCCGCGAACCGAGGGCAGAATCCACGGGTTTCCATGCTCGTCCTTGTAGGTCCCCTGTCCCAGGTTCACCTTGCGCAGGTCAGGATCGGCGTTGAAGGTGAGGGTGAGCTCGAAGATGGCGTCGGGAGGGATGTACTCGACATGGTCGAAAATGGAGACCTCTTCTGCCACGGTAGAACCCATTGTGAGACGGCACGATGGATTGGATAATGTCAAGAGTGTGTGAGTGCCAGACTGGGCAGCAAAGTCAAACTTGTACTAGCACCCAGCCATGAACAAGACGGACAGGGACTCTTGCGGAGCAGTGGTGGAGGTGGACAATGGGAGAAGTGCTCCACAGGCAAGTGTTAGCTTTTCGCCTTGCTTTCTTTCTCCACCGGTCGAGACCGACAACGGATACATGAAATGCAGACGCTAGCTCTACTGCCCGATATATACACACGCACGTCTCTTCTGCTTTTATTTGACTGCTCCGTACTGTTTGTCCCCTATTCTCGCCAACGAACACCGTCAGCATGTCCACGAAGCCAGCCTTTGGAGTGTACACTCCCCTCGTCACGTTCTTCCACGATGACGAGTCCATCGACTTCGAGAGCACCAAGGCGCACATCCAGCGCATGGTCGAGGGCGGCGTGACAGGGCTGGTGCTTCAGGGCAGCAATGGCGAGGCGCCACATCTGAGCCACGAGGAGCGAAAGGAGATTATCCAGACGGCGCGCACGCACGCGACCGGTCTCGGATTCCCCGAGCTCCAGCTCATTGTGGGCTGTGGCGCCCCCAGCGTCCGCGAGACGCTGTCCTACATTTCCGAGGCCAAGGAGGCCGGAGCCGACTTTGGCCTGGTCCTCCCCCCGGCCTACTGGTCGGCAGCCATGACGCCGGCCGTGGTGGAGGGCTTTTTCAGCGCGGTAAGCAGGCAAGCTGTGCAGTCCGTGCATCAGGGCCAGGGCTGACGTTTGTGTGCGTGTCCAAAGGTGGCCGAGGCGTCTGCGCTGCCGATCCTCATCTACAACTTCCCCGGAGTCACGGCGGGCATCGACATCAGCTCCGACTCGGTGATCCGGCTGGGCAAGAAGCACCCGGGCAAGATTGTGGGCGTCAAGCTCACGTGCGGAAACCTGGGCAAGCTGCAGCGCATCAGCTCGACGCTGGCGAGCGACGCGTTTGCGCCCTTTGGCGGCAAGTCCGACTTTTTCCTGCCGGCCCTGGTGGCTGGGTCCAACGGCGTGATTGCGGCCCTGGCCAACGTGGCGCCCAAGGCACACGTCGAGCTGCTGCGGCTGTACCAGAGCGGCGACCTCAAGGCGGCCATCGAGCTGCAGTCCAAGCTGAGCCACGCGGACTGGGCGCTGTCCAAGGTGGGCGTCGCCGGCGTCAAGGCGGTCGTGTCGCACTTTTTCGCCTACGGCACCGGCCGGGGTAGACGGCCTCTCGGCGTCACTACGGTGTCTGCGCTGGCAGAGGACATTGTCGCGCCGATCCAGGTGGTGGTGGAGATAGAAAAGCAATGCAAATAGCAGGAATAGCACGAGTAGCAGAAATGGTATATGGCACTGTGGAAATGAACGTCTTTCTTGTCCAAAAAAAATAGCATTCGTGTGTAGAGCACTTTGAAAACATTTCCTTTTAATCCTGTATCTCTGAGCAATTGCATGTTGTGCTCGTACGAGTTCTCCGGCATATCCTTCATGATTACCTGCATGGTTTCCAACACTCTGACGTGTGCGATAAGAGCGGACGTCCACCGAAAAGTTTAGTGGACGTGGAGCTCCACACAAAGGAGTGCAGGGGTAACTTAGCTTCCAGGCTTCCACCACGGAATACCAATAACACACTAGACGTATCGAGCCAATGATCGGCCTCGAGCATGTGGACGGCATGGAGTTACCTCCACCTCCCGACTTCGCTGGACGATGCACCTCAGCTGCAGAACTCGGCACAGCTGGCCGAACAGTAGTTTAAAATAGTACTTGTAACCTCATAGTACCGTGTAGATGTAGCACTGCGAGCACCCAAACCTATCGACCCGACTTGACACCTGAAAACGGCATTATGGTTGCGTCCTCTGCCCAACGGCCCATCCGGATATCCATCGGTAAGTGGTTGGGCGACGGAATGGCCAGACGACCGGCTGGCCGACGGGGAACGCGCCCTGTATTGACCCGATTGCGCGCACTGTAGATCGGGGCGGCACATTCACGGACTGTGTTGCCCGCGTCGACGGCCAGGACGACATTGTCATCAAGATTCTCTCGGTCGACCCCCACAACTACAGCGATGCCCCGACCGAGGCGATAAGACAGGTGCTGCAGAAATACACGGGCAAGGACATTCCGCGTGGTGCCGAGATCGATCTCCAGGATGTCGGTGAGTCTTCCTGTCCGGCTGCTCTCTCGACGGACTCTGGGCAGAGCGGCCAGCTGACGGGCCAGAATGGATCCGCATGGGGACGACGGTGGCCACAAACGCGCTGCTGGAGCGCAAGGGCGAGCAGACGGCCTTTCTGGTCACGAGCGGCTTCCGCGACGTGCTGCAGATCGGCAACCAGTCCCGGCCATACATGTTCGACCTGGCCATCCGCCGGCCCGAGCCGCTGTACTCGGACGTCTTTGAGGTGGACGAGCGCGTCGTGCTCGAGACCTGCGCGGACTCCGACCTGCGCGTCCTCAAGCTCGCGTCTCCCGTGCCGCTGCAGACCGCCAGGGGCACGTCGGGCGAGGCCGTGCAGGTCGTCCGGGCGCTGGACCAGGAGAGCACGCGCGCCTATCTGCACGACATCTACGCGCAGGGCTACCGCTCCATCTCGGTCTGTCTGATGCACGCCTACGTCTACCCGGAGCACGAGCTCCAGGTGGCCGCTCTCGCCCGCGCGGTCGGCTTCCAGAACATCACGCTGTCGCACCAGGTGTCGTCGCGGCCGAAGCTCGTGCCCCGCGGAAACTCGGCCGTGGTCGACGCGTATCTGACGCCGACCATCCGCCAGTATCTCGACCAGTTCGCGTCCAGCTTCCCCCGCCTCGAGACGGACGGCACGCGGCTCGAGTTCATGCAGTCCGACGGCGGCCTCGTGCCGGCCGCCGGCCTGCGCGGGCTGCACTCGATCCTGTCCGGCCCGGCCGGCGGCGTGGTCGGCTACTCGCAGACCTGCTACGACGCCGCCGACAAGACGCCCGTCATCGGCTTCGACATGGGCGGCACCAGCACCGACGTCAGCCGCTTCGACGGCGCGCTCGACCACATCTTCGAGACCACCACGGCCGGCATCGCCGTCCACGTGCCCCAGCTCAACGTCAACACCATTGCGGCCGGTGGCGGCAGCATCCTGGCCTGGCGAGACGGCCTCATGTCTGTCGGCCCCGAGAGCGCCTCCTCCCATCCCGGCCCGGCCTGCTACCGCAAGGGCGGCCCGCTCACCGTGACCGATGCCAACCTCGCCCTCGGCCGCCTGCTGCCCGAGCATTTCCCCTGCGTCTTTGGGCCCGACGAAGACCAGCCGCTGGACGGCGACATCGTCGTGGCCAAGTTCCGCGAGCTCACGGCAACGATCAACAGGGACACCGGCCGGTCCATGAGCTGGCCGGAAGTGGCAAACGGGTAAGCCTGTGCCGTCTGCACCTTGTGCACCTTGTGTGCACCTTGTGCACCTTCTGCTCCTGTCAAGTCACGTGCTGACCGCCCAGCTTCCTCGAGGTGGCCAACTCGGCCATGTGTGGCCCGATCCGCAGCCTGACCGAGGCCCGGGGCTTCCACACGGCCGACCACAACCTTGCGTCGTTTGGTGGCGCCGGCGGACAGCACGCCTGTGCCATTGCCGAGGCGCTGCGCATCCGCCGCGTCATCGTGCACAAGTACTCGTCCATCCTGTCGGCCTACGGCATCGGCCTCGCCAACGTCGTCCACGAGGACGAGCGGCCCTGTGCCAAGGCCTACGAGGCCGACAACATTGCCGCCATTGCCGCCAGCCTCGCCGAGCTCAGCCGCGACGCCCAGAGCCACCCGTCCGTGCAGCCGTTCAACGTCGTCGACGCCCTCGGCTTCCTCAACATGCGCTACGACGGCAGCGACACCGCCATCATGGTTGCGCTGCAGGACGGCGTCGACGCCGCAGCGGCCTTTGTCGACGCCCACCACCAGCAGTTCGGCTTCACCCCCGTCGACCGCAAGATCTTTGTCGACACCATCCGCGTGAGGGCCGTTGCCCGCCAGCCAGAGCCGCAATTGCCCGAGACGGCGGCGCCGGCTGCTCCGAGCGCCGGTGCCGTCGCCCCGAAGCCCATCTCGCTCCGATCCGTCTACTTTGGTTCGTCGGGCTGGACCGACACGCCCGTGTACCTGTTTGCCTCCATCCCCGAGGCCGTCGTCATCCCCGGCCCGGCCATGATCGTCGACAAGACCCAGACCCTCCTGGTTGGAATCAGCTCGTCGGCCTACGTTGACAGGGACAGACTCATCATAGATGTGGACTCGCCCCGTGCCAAAAACGTCAGCGCCAACATCATCGACCCCGTGGCCCTCTCGGTGTTCCGTCACCGGTTCATGGGAGTGGCCGAGCAGATGGGCCGTGTTCTCCAAAACGTCAGCGTCAGCGCCAACATCAAGGAGCGTCTCGACTTCAGCTGTGCCATCTTCACCCCGGACGGCTCGCTCGTCGCCAACGCTCCCCATGTGCCGGCCATGATCGGCAGCATGGCCTTTGCCGTCAAGTCGCAGATCGAGACCTGGCAGGGGAAGCTCAGAGACGGCGACGTGCTCATCTCCAACTCGCCAGGTAAGTCCTGTCTACCGTCTTCCATCGTCCAGCTCTGACAGTCTGTTCAGCCTACGGCGGCACCCATCTGCCGGACCTGACCATCATAACACCCGTCTTTGATGTCGAGGGCAAGGAGATTATCTTCTGGGCGGCATCCCGTGGCCACCACGCCGACGTATGTCTGCAGCGCTCTCCCATTCCAGTTGTGCTCTCCATCTGACTTCATCCCCTTCAGGTTGGCGGCATCCTCCCAGGATCCATGCCTCCAAACTCCAAGTTCCTGTGGGAAGAGGGTGCCGTGTTCGACTCTATGCTCCTCGTACGGGACGGCGTCTTTGCCGAACAAGAGCTGGCGCACATCCTCTGCGTCGAGCCGGCGACAAAGCCGGGCTGCAGCGGCACCCGCTGCTTCCAGGACAACATCACCGACATCAAGGCCCAGGTGGCTGCGAATCACACCGGCATCCGGCTGGTCCGGCAGCTCATCGAGGAGTACACAATGGACGTTGTCCAGGTGTACATGAATGCGATCCAGGAGTCGGCCGAGCTGGCCATTCGCAACCTGTTCAAGAAGCTCGCCGTCAAGTTCAACGGCCACGAGCTGTCGGCGGTCGACTACATGGACGACGGCACGCCCATCTGCCTCAAGGTCACCATCGACGTCAGCGACGGCTCGGCGCTCTTCGACTTCACCGGCACCGGTCCCGAAGTCTACGGCAACTGGAACGCGCCGCCTGCCATCTGCAACTCGGCCATCATCTACGCCCTGCGCTGCATGGTCGACTCGGACATTCCGCTGAACCACGGCTGCATCCGGCCGATCACGCTCGTCCTGCCCGACCGGTCGATGCTCAAGCCCAGCTTCGAGGCTGCCGTGTGTGCCGGCAACGTGCTCACGTCGCAGCGCATCGTCGACGTCATCTTCCGCGCCTTCCGCGCCTCTGCTGCCAGCCAGGGCTGCATGAACAACTTCACCTTTGGCCTCGACGGCGAGAACGGCTTCGGCTACTACGAGACCATTGCCGGCGGCAGCGGCGCCGGCCCGACGTGGTCCGGCACGAGCGGCGTGCACACCAACATGACCAACACGCGCATCACCGACCCCGAGTCCCTCGAGAGGCGCTACCCCGTCGTGCTGCGCCGGTTCTGCCTGCGACCGGGCAGCGGCGGTGTCGGCGAGTTCTGCGGCGGCGACGGCGTCATCCGTGATGTCGAGTTCCGTCTGGCCATGTCCGCGTCCATCCTGTCGGAACGGCGCAGCTTTGCGCCCTACGGACTGGAGGGCGGTGGTGACGGACAACGTGGCCGGAACACATGGGTCACAACGTCGGGACGAACCATCAACATTGGCGGAAAGAACTCGGTGGCCGTAGAGAAGGGAGACAGAGTTGTTATTGAGACACCTGGCGGCGGCGCCTATGGTGCTCCTGGCCAGAAAGAGCAGAGTCTGGACGTGTCGAAGCTGCAGCCGTCCTTTGTGCCTCTTGCTGTTGGCAGCGTAGCAGCGACCACAGCTCTTGCAGAACAGTCTTAGTGCACATATTTCGCGCGACTTGTACTTGGTAATGACGAGCACAGTTTAGATGTTAATAATCACCTTTCTTGTGAATATACTCTTTAAAGCCCGAGTTGATTAGCCGCAGGGAATTGAGCGTTCGGACCGGATGGCAGGCTGAGGAAATGCCTGTCCCTATAACACAGCGCCTATTCTCACGGGAGCAAAAAAGCTGATTCTCGCACGGCTTTATAATACGTGTTTTACATACGTGTTTACTACATTGTAAGTTCCTTTGTCTTTCTATTTACAATCTTAGTAATTTCTATATTAAACCGTCAACAACATGGCTCCCAATCGTTTCCATCTACAAAGTATAGCCTCATATTTTCGTCTTAAGAAACAGTTAGTTCCACTTTTACTACCAACCTTTAGAAATGGCACTCCTTCAATCCCCTCAATCCTTTAATCCATAATCCATAATATTTTAATCCTCAATCCTTCAATCCTTTAATCCTTTAATCCTTTAATCCTTTAATCCTTTAACCCCCCCCCCCCCGTTAATGACCGTAAGGAGCTATGCACGTTGAAGGCGTTGCAATCAATCTTAGAGATGACGTCAAAGACCGGTTTGCATCGAGTAGAGATTAATACTATGTCTTAAATGTAAAACTGTTATTGTGACATCCGCTCCTCACTGTACAGCAGAATAGACAGGTAAGCTATATGTTGTCTACACTAGGGGAGAAATGAGAAGTTGTAGAAACATATATATGCTAAATGCGCATTCTTATTTCGTCAGCTAAGGCAAACAGCTGCATTTCTGGCTGGACAAGAATACATCTACAAGTGTCGGTGCCGATGCCGCTTAAAGCTCTGCCTCATTAATGTTGCGAATAAAAAGCACAAAGAACCTGACCGAATTGATATGGCCTTTCACGCTGGCCTTCTCGTTTACCGTGTGAATGCCAGCCTGACTGGAATCGTCTTCGGGATCGTAGCCAGGCCCAAAGCGGAAGATGTGATCTGTCAGGTCCCAGAAGAAGCGCGTGTCTGTGTTTCCAGTCATGATACCGGGAGCTTTTCACACGGGTTAGGATGTCTTCGAACCCCCAAGTCGCGGCACGAGAGGAACTGCTTATACTTACTGACGATAATCTCGCTGCCGTAGACAGCGCGAACGCTTCCAGCAAGAACGGCGAACGGGCCGACGGAGCCGTCAGCCGGAGTGACAGGCGAGGGATTGAGACTGTGTGGACTCGTGAGGGTGATGGACGAGGGCTGTTCTTCCTGACCGTCAAAGGCGTGGAGAGTGAGGTTGTACTTGCTGGCCACCTCGCCGGCGATGGCGGTCAGGTGGTCGTAGACAACCTGGACAGTCTCGCCAATGTTGATGCGGTGGTTGACGACAGCCTTGACGCGCTCAGGCAGGGCGTTGACCTTGACTCCGCCAGCAATAATGTCAACAGCCTGCGACGTCTGCAAGAGGTACTTGATCGGCAGGCCCTGCTTGGCGGCCTCGAGCGCAAGGTAGTCAGGCTTTCTCCGGCAGCCGCCATGGCCGCGGCCGCTGTGGCCGTCGGCAGTGCGCTTCGCGAGCAGCCTCTTGAGCTTGGGCGGGAACTCGGGCGCGTAGGCGGCGCCGCATTGGAGCTGCGCGTAGTAGGGATTCTTCTCGTCCAGATGGGTGCGATACTGGGTGGCCTCGATCTTGGTGATGAGCTCGCTGAGGATGCCGATGCCGGTGTGGTCCTGCGGGACGGACGAGTGGCCGCCCGGCGTGCGCACGACCACGTCGACGTTGGTCGCGCCCTTTTCGGCGGTGCCAGGCTTGGCGAACACGGTGCCCCAGGCCTGCTCGAAGCCCGCTCCCTCGTCGACGATGGCGGCGAGCCCGCCGCTGCTGCCGTAGCGGTCGCGGATGACGGCCGACAGGTTGCCGGCGCCATGGTAGCCAAAGGTCTCCTCGTCGAAGCCAAAGGCGAGCAGGAGGGTGCGTCGGGGCTGGAAGCCGGCCTCCAGCAGCAGCTCGGCGGCCTCGAGAACGGCAACGAGCTGGTCCTTGCAGTCGCTGGCGCCGCGGCCCCAGATAAACCTGCCGTCGTAGGCACCGCTCCAGGGCGGATACGTCCACGCGTCGAGCGTCTCCAGCGGCACCGGCACCGTGTCCTGGTGCGCCATCAGCAGCGTCGGCTTCAGCCCGCCATCGCTGCCCGGCCAGGTGTACAGCAGCCCGTGCGTGTTCACCTTGTCGACCTGCAGCCGCTCGTGCAGCAGCGGGAAGGTCTTTTCGAGGTAGGCGTGGAAGCCAAAGAAGACGTCCCACCGGGCGTCCTCGCCCACGGGACCGAGATCGTCAAAGCTCTCGGTCTTGATCTGGACGGCGCCCGACAGACGCGCAATCGAACGATTGCGAAAGGCATCGCTGGAGATGTGCTCGTAGGCGTCGTCCAGCTTCTCACCCCCGTCTCCCTTGCTGGGGAAGAGGGCAGACGGCTGGACACACCCGGCCGGGGGGGTCTCTGGAAGCATCTGCTCGGCGGTGACGGCACGGATGGCGTGGGGGGCGATGAGATAAGCCGCCACGGCCAGCGGGAAAAGCAGCCAGGCAGCCCGAAGGCGCCTGGAAGCGTGCTTTCGCTGTCGCTCTACGGCCAGCGGGAGAGTCGAGACTGTTATTTTGTCGTGCATTGTGGCCGCTTCTTTTGTGGATGGAAAGGGGAAGATGCCGGAAAACAGTGGCGGTCGAGATTAGACATATCGGACGAGCTGTGGGGAGATGACACCACCTTAGTTGGATGGCGATAACCAGGTGGGAAGTGCATTGGGTTAGTAAGACACAGCGTAAATGGACAGCGCTGATATCAGAGGTCAATTCCACGTTTCGCCCAAAAACGCCAATTGACGATGCGATTTGTACAAAACTAATAGGAGGCATTCTTCGACATAGCAAAAAGGGACCTAAAGAATTTCACTTGCTATTGAAAAGATCGCTCGTACGTCGCCGTGTATTGGGTATCTGGCCAGTCTTAAGAGTAGCAAGGCCGTACGAGGTTCCAGGAGCGGCACTCCTGTCGCCCGCTCTTGTTCTTCTGCTCGGCCATTTGAACGCAGGTGCCAAAAAGAAAGGAAAAGTAGCAAAAGGGAAGAAAAAAAAATAGGATTTAGGGCTGGTAAGTGGTTCAGGCGACGGAGAGCGAAAAGCCTGTCGTGGCTGCGGTGGATGTCTGAATTTGGGTTGGAAATGGTAATGGGTAAACAATTCATATCAAGTCTGGTGGAAATAAGACAACTTTGCTTACTTTGCTTCTTTTCCAGTCACAACAGTTTCATGCTTAAGAGACGTCTTGACATGTACGGCGTTTGTTGGCTGGGCCGATGTCGATGCCGGGTTCAAAGATGCCGTGGCCGGATGACGAGTCTAGCCCCGGCTCAACGTATAACAACGCAGGAAGCGCTGGAGCACGCGATGTCATGAATAAAAGCTGCATGGACTACGGAGTACACTGATTGCGATTGGCTCTGTTAAGCAGGGCCAGGCTACTCCATCCAAGCTTACTCGGCGGCATTGAGTAGCTAAAGTTTACGGATGATTGCTTAAAGTTCATACTGAGTGCAAATGGCAAACAGTTAAATTTGAGCTCCGTAGGATATGTGACTGTCGATAGACGATGCTTGCACAGTTTTCGTGAGGCTTCGGAGTTGTTTCGGGGTTTCCGTAGTGGACAAGCAGTGAGGGGCGGTCGTAGCTTCCTTTTAGCTTTTCTGCCGCGATCTCATCGTCTGTGAACTCCCAAATTCAGAGCAGTCGAGCTACAACTCAAAATGGACTCTTGGGTGGATATCGATCCGAGCAGCGATTTTTCGCTGGCAAACCTTCCCTTTGGCATCGTCCACACGCCCGCCGACCGCAGCCCGCATGCTGCTGTCGCCGTCGGCTCGCAGGTGCTCGACCTCAAGGTGCTGTCGGCCCAGCCCGGCTTCTTGGACATCTTCCCGGCACTCCGCGAGTATCCAGACGTGTTCTCGCAGCCGACGCTGAATGCCTTTGCTGCACTGGGGCGACCTGTCCACCGAGAGGTGCGTTCTGCACTCCAGGGCCTTCTTCGGGCCGGAAGCGCCACAACCCACCCGGCCTTTCTTCGCGACAATGCAGAGCTGCGCGCTGCAGCCCTGTTCAGCCTCTACAAGACGCATCTGCCCATGACCATTGGCGACTACACCGACTTTTACGCCGGCGTCCACCATGCACGTGCAGCCGGCGCTCTCTTCCGCGGCATCGACAAGGCGCTGACGCCCAGCTACGGCAGCCTGCCTGTCGCCTACCACGGGCGTGCCTCGAGCGTCGTGGTCTCCAGAACGGGGGTTCAGCGTCCGTGGGGCCAGATCCTGGCCGAGTCGCCTTCTGGCAGCGACAAGACCCCGACGCCCACGGCGGCGCCGACCCGACGTCTCGACTTTGAGCTCGAGCTCGGTTGTCTCATATCGGTGCCAAACGTGCTGGGAAGCTCCATCGCCGTCGACTCTGCAGAGGAACACATATTCGGCTACGTGCTTCTGAACGACTGGAGCGCCAGGGACATTCAGAGCTGGGAATATGTTCCGCTGGGCCCCTTCAACGGCAAGAACTTCCTCACCACCATCAGCCCTTGGGTCGTGCTCGCCGATGCCCTCGAGCCGTTGCGCGTCCCGACTGTGAGCCCGTCGGAGCCTCTCCAGCCTTATCTAGTTCAGGCTGACGGGGCCACCGTCTTTGACATCGGACTCTCGGTTGATCTGACAAGCGAGTGCTTCCCCTTTCCACCACCCTTGGACACGTTGTCTTCTGCTAACCCCCTTTTCCAGCCCCCGATGGAGACGTCACAACACTCACGCGAGTCAGCTCGCGCAATCTGCAGTGGTCCTTTCCGCAGATGATTGCCCATCATACTCTTGGCGGCTGTCCATTGCGGACCGGCGATCTGCTGGGTTCTGGGACCATCAGCGGACCCAAGGGTGGCAGCGAGAGCGGCTGCTTGTTGGAGATGAGTCGGGGCGGCAAGGAAGACGTCATGCTGTACGGGATGGACATGCGAACGTACCTCAAGGACGGCGACACCATTACCCTGCGTGGATCTGCCACCGTACGTGGAAGCTCCGGGAATGGCCGTGTTGGCTTTGGCGAATGCATTGGTCGGATATTCAGTGCACGGTCTTGAGAATGATAGGTGGGGATTGCCTCTTCCCGAGTCTGGAAAGAAACTGCTGTTGGCATTTCAAGTTGCGGTTGCACAGTTTTCTTATTCTTACAGTGCATTCCACTGATATTAAATACGAGAGACTGAACAGACTGTTTTGTCATGTGAGATAGAAACCTCCGCTTTCGCCTCCCAGCTACTGTGTAGCACCCGCTTCCAGCAGCATGCTTCGGATCTCTTCCTTCTTCGCCATGCCCAGCGGCCTCCTCCCCGTGTCCGACGCGGCGTTCACGTCGGCGCCGTACGACAGCAGCAGCCGCACGATGTCGGTGTGCCCGTTGCTGGCCGCCCAGTGCAGTGAAGTCCACTTAAACATTGTGCGCATGCAGGCATCGGCGCCCTGCTCGAGCAGCCGTTTCGCCTCGTCATAGTGACCCCCTGCCGCGGCGCGATAGAGCTGGAACTCGCCGTTCTCGTCGAGCACGTTGAGGCGCGAGTTTAGGTCCCGTTGTTGTCGTGGCCGTGGTCGTGGTCGTTGTGGTGGCTGGCCCAGGTCATCCAGTTGGCGCTTTAGGTCGGCGCGGTCCGTCTCCGACTGGCGGAGCCTCGCGCTCAGGTCTTCCCTCTCGGCGTCGAACCGCTCCTGCAGAAGGCTGATTTCGTCCGAGTGTTTGGCATTTTGCTGCTCCTTCTGTGTCTTCAGCTGTTGCCGGGCTTGCTCCTCGGCCTGCTGGAGTCTGTTTCGCAAGCCTTGTTCTTGGTCCACGAGCTTTTTAAGCTCCAAGGACTGTAGGTCGAATGCGTCCTGCATGATGCCAAGCGCCTCCTTGTGGCCTGCCAGCTCTTGGTCCCTGTCGCGGATGATGCTCTGGAGCTGCGCAGCCCATGCTGGAGTGTTGTTCCCAGGCCCCGGCCCCAGGGACTTCTGCTGGTCGACGACCTGTGTGGGTCTCACCCTGTTAACCAGGTCCTGAACCATTCCGAAATGGGTATCCTCCATGCTGCCGTCTCGGGAGTCTTGGACCCGCTTCACAACAACGGCTGGAAACGATTCAGCGTATATGGCCGTCAACTTGGCCTCGGTACTGACTCCCTGGTCGGCAGATGTGAGTCTGTCCCAGAGCGTGGTGACAACCATGACGTTGGCCCCGAGAGTCCGTGCTAACAGCGTTTTCACTGTCGCGAGGTTTCTCCCTGCCGTGTCCTCCAAGGTGCATGTTTCATTGATGTCGTGGAGACAGATGATGCCGTCCAAAGCAGCCGTCTGTCTCTGGCAAGGTTCGTGATCCAGAGTTGTCCCGAAGGCTTCGAGCATATCGGCATCTGAAATCGTTGTTGAGGGGTTGTCGATGAGCCATACTTGCTTCCCGTCCACCACGCCCTTCGTGAAGCGGGCCGTGAGTGGCGTAGAGCTGTCGCTGTACTGATATGGAGGAGGGGTGTCGGAAAGGGCCTCCAAAAACAATCTGCGTTCGGCTCCGCCGATGCCAATCAAGGCAATCAATATCGGCTTCGTTGGGCTGATTTGGACCCTCCTGCGATCATTAGGAGCCATTTCATTCCAAGAAATTGCCTTGCTTTGACTTACATTTTAGAGGTGCGTGTTGCCGAGAAAGAAAGGATGGAGAAGGGTGTTTCTAATACGACTGAAAAGTAAGTGCTTATCAAAGCCTTTATTGGGGCGCAGCAGTAGAGGTCTGAAGCAAGTTGCAATCGAAGAGGAGCATAAAATGGGAATGCTGAAGGCGACGCGATGTCTAGGAGAAAATGTGTATTCAGCTTGGGGATGCGGCACACAAGATCGGTTGACGCGTAAGAGTCATCGAGATGGACAGGTGACGAGTGGTGATTGGGGCGTGCTTTCCGACTCGCATCAGACTAGGTGAAGGATCCAGGCTCCAGCAATAACGATTGATTATTCGATACATGTAAGCATGCATCCACACCCGGAGGGTCCCCGTTTCCGAATCATTCCGGGCAAAGAAGATTGGCTGGATCCCTCTACGAGGTTCTGTGTGAGTTGAACCATAGTCAACTTTGATCACGTGCAAAGAGGAGACGGATGAACGTCGGCAATGACCACACGGGACGGCCTGGAAAACTCAAAGACACTTCCAGACGGCAGGTTCACTGCTATATATCTGTTTAATGGCATCGATGGTCACAAGGACGAAGGGGAAATTCAGATGTTTGCTTAAGATCGCGTAATGTCTGTCATAAAGACGAAACCGGCTAGTGCTGAGCACCACTACCAGCACTGGCTTCAGTTTTTCAGCCACCAGTGCGGTCCTTGTCAATTTCTTGTTTAAGGTCACCGCCTGAGTCTCCGTCCTTTCTTAGTCCAAACACCGTAACAGTATATCAGATTCAAAAAAAAAAAACAATGAATTGCTAATCTGCCTGTGCCTATGAATTACGGTTATATAGCTGCAATGCCCTCAGTGACGAACTAATATCTGATTTGGTCAGCAGCGTTTTATCTACATTTGTCTGGCCCAGTCGGGTCCCATTAACCTCGACGTCAAAATTCACACTCCTGCCGCTGGGGCTCATCCTCATGCTATAGTCTATCCTCTTCATCTTCTTTCCCTGGGGAGTCGTGTGGTTCCTCAGCTTTGAGACTGCCATGCTGTTCTCAAGGGTGCACTGGAAACTGCACATCCGATCCATGCTCGGCGACCAACGATCTGGAGGCACGAGGTCGTCGCATTGGTATATGTGCATGGAGAATCGTCCGTCCCAGTTTGTTTCGAACAGGCCGTAGTACTCGTTACTGACCTGATCAGTTTTCGACACACATTCGCCCTAGCTCGTGTCAGAAGAAATCCCAGAGAGCATACGTGAAGCACAAACCTTCTTCAGGTACCACCTCATTTGGCCTTTTGCCTTCCACTCGCCTTCCGTATCGGACCAGAGCCTGTCGACTTCAAGGTGTCTTGCAACATCGAAAACCTCCTCGACTGAAATCCCAATGTTGATCCTGCAGATGGTCGACGTGATATCAATGGGCTTTTGCGCTTGGTCTTTCCAGATTCCATCCACGTCATCCAGAAAACCCTTGCACACTGCACCCATACATATTGCAGTTCGCCTGGAATGCACCTCGTTAGCAGGATCGTTCTGTCTTCGTCATAGTTTACGGTAGAACACGCACGCCTTCATTCCGCTAGGCTGGAGGACTTCAATCTCCCTCCGGGCCAGCTTTGCCCTCATATACTCATAAGGTAAGGGTTCCCGCCCAAACCACCGACTAGGATGAGTCCCTAAATGTGAATAGCTTAGTACAGATCCGTGCACTTTCCAAAGGGCGGGGGCCGCTCTCTAGCTGTACCGTGACTATAAGATCCTGCTCGGTCGCCTTTTGGATTTGAGCATCGACCAAGTTTGAGATATCAGATAGGACTTTTGTGAAAGTCTCTTTTATATGGTGCCTGCAAAGACTGTCAGGACAGATACAGTGCGCATAACGTGACATATTAGGAGGGGGGTAATACTGACTCCTTGAAATGAATGCGACCAAGTTTGATGATCGGCTCCTTGGTAGTGTCATCAAGGCTTCGTGTTCCTCTCTCACGGAACATTTCCGTTGGCAAGCTCACGATGTACTCCTTTTGCGTGTTCCCCAGGCTGAAATGACGCTTGATCGAATATTCCCAGTCACCTTTCAGCATCTCGTTTTTCCCTGCTCGGGTAAGACCTTGCCACGCTTGGCCTAGCCGAGCCCTACACACCTGTTCGAAGGATTCGTCGATGAATAAACCGCCGCAGAGACCACCTAATCGAGCAGTAGATGTCAGCATATGGTGTGGGGTCTTGTTAGAGGCAAAACACACCTGCTCCCTCTACCGCCTCATGCATGCGAATTGGATCAGACGACTCGATTTCGTACGTGATTAAATCCTGTTATGTGAAGATCAGCAAAAGTATATCATCTCCGTTGCGGTACGACGCCTACCACAGTGCCGCCTCCGGCGTCGCAAACAACAAACACTTCGCCCATCTTGATCGAATCTTGGCGATCCAAAAGCGTGGACAGCGACGCGGCCTCGGGCTCAGGCACCAGGCTCAAACGTGTCGGTCCGGCGAGTCGACGGCTCAAGATTCCTGCTTTTTCTGCGGCAGTCTCCATTCTCTTTCGGGCATAGCCCTTCCAGATGGCCGGCACGGTGAGGACAACGTGGAATGACAGAGCCTTGACTGAACTCCCAAGGGATTTTTCAAGGACGTTGTTGACGTGCTTCCACAATAAGCGCAAGTAGTCGGCTGTGGCATCGACGGCCGTTTTTCCGGAATTGCGCAGCCTGTCGCGGGAGCTCTGGATGACCGGGGATAATTGCATTTCCCAGCTGAGATCCTCATTTTCGAGAAGTAGGAGTTTGAACCATTGGATTCGTGATGCGTGACTGGGGATGTCGTACCCCCACAGGACTTGATCGCCATCGTAGGAGAGTTCAGTTGGGGCCTTGCCCTCTTCTCGGCCGGTGCCTGGCCAACTGGATATCACGTTGATGTTTTCCTTCTCGAAATCGGCTGCTGTAGCCCAAGCAACACCGCTGTACCTGAGTCGCAAGTTACGTTAGCACAGCTAGATTTTAGCGAGGCTTGTGCATTAGTCCTTACGTGGTTCCAAAGTCGATGCCAATTACCAAAACATCCTTGCTTCTCTCGTCCAAACGGCGCCGGTAGCGCCAATCGCTATTGCTCATTATGAGTAGCTGCTCAGGGAAGCATGGGTAGAGACTCAGGATTGAAGGTTACGATGTGGTGTGTCAGTGTAGACTGGGCCTGGAAGAGCTTGGCTAGAATATATGACTGCTACTCTCCGGTTGGGCTCCGCACCTTGTGCCCAGGGAGCAGTACCTACTGCATGCGTTTGTTCTCTTCCACGTAGTAATGGTATTCAGGCGTAGAACAATCCAGTAATGCTTCATCAGTACGAGTCATTTGACCATTTCCTATGATGAGCGGGCAAATCAGAAAATCGTCTTATCGCGCCAAGACACGGCAGAGCTGCGAAAATAAGCCCATTATGCACGCATCATGTAACGGAATACTGCTCTGGGCCTAGTCTCTGCAGTAGCATGTTTCAATGTCAATCTGGGCGCCAATTACCTTGGACGTAGGCTATCGCATGCCATTTCAGCACTACCTTTGGAATACCTATCACCTTGCGTAGCTACGAAAGTGATCAAGCAGTTACCTGCCGAGTACTGATCATTAGATGTTCACAAGGCCTTTTGCTTGCTCGAAATAGTGCCTATAGGACCTGGCAAATATCTCTACGCTGTATTTCAATGTCCTTCCCTAGACAGGTCCAGAGACGTGTCCTGTTACCCCAGGCCTATACGCTTTTGTTTCCCTCCTCAGACGCTTGCGGTCCCTTTTTTGGTCATTGTGAGGTAACTTTTGCTGCTTGTTGTTTATTCACTTTCGTTCTTCTAGAGTTTGAGCACTGCTCCGACGCTTTGTCCATTATGTCATCTCCCCAGTCTACCAAGTCACCAGTGGCTGTTCCAGAGGAAGGGCTATCTCGAGAAATGGTGGATGATACTTCCGCCAACCTTAATGTCAAGGACAATACTACCGAAGACGCTGTCGAGCATGATACGGCTCAAAACAATAGTTTGCCCACCGATGAATCCAAGTACATAGAAGGACTCGAACAAAAACTGAAGGAAACTCAAATGGAGCTAAAGGAAACTCGAGAGGAACTGATGGAAACTCAAGCGGAATGGAAGAGGGTGGCTAAAGAGCTTCGCGGGATCCAGGATAGAGACAAAATGGGTTTCTTGCTGCCAGACGGTGATCTGATTGCGAAGGTGAAGCATCTGAGATTTGCGGTTAGGAATTTCTCCTTGCAGTATTTCGATGACCAGATACCGAAGGACATGCAGAAAAGTTGGGACAAAGACGCCCCATACTTTCTCTATCTTGAATCTACCACCCCAAAAAGCTCTGCCTATATAGAGTACCTCGAAAGCCCGACCTGGCGCGCGAAAATTATCGAAGCCTTTTTATGGAGGGTTCTAGTCTCCGAGGTCTTCTATCAATTCGACTGGGTTGGTAGGGAGGCAGCTTGGGGCCTTCGAGATCTAAGGGAGCTTCTGGATCCTGGTGTGTTGCAAGTCATTTAATGATTGGCGACTGCAGTCAAGTGCTAAACGAAATTCATAGGAAACGTTCCAGAGACTTGTGTGCCTGCAAAGGAACGCGAATTTCAGTTGTGGAGTGCTAAAACTTCGCAACTTCTTCTAGATACTCTACGAAACCGAGGTTCTAAAAGCCAAAAAGCCCAAGACTACCTGAAACGACGCAAAGGAGTTATCGTCGAGCAGATTTCGAAGACTGCTGGGCTCGGTTCAGGTTTGGACAATCGGGACGCCACAACGGATCTGCATGAGATCCTCAATTTCGCTTTCGAGCTCGATAAAGACATCAACCGGCAGGTTGCCCGAGTGGAATGGTCACATAAATACGAAGGGCTTGCCTACACGGAGATTGAGCTTGACCAAGAGGTTGTGAAGTCGGATGGAGATTCGCCTTTGCTGAAGGAGAGAGGCCGGGAGGTACCGGTGGTGATTGTGCCAGCTTTGGTGAAGCGGGGGAAGTCGACTGGCCAGGACTTTCAAATGGAAAACACTTTACTGAAGATGATTATGATTTGTGGGTAGTTTCTGATACTAGGATATGTGTACAGAGGAATCGGAATATCCACGATGAATTGTAGCCCAATTGAAGTACCGCAGTCAGCAAAACACCTCGAAAGTCCGCCAGGAAGTGGAAGTCACCTAGCTAGAACTCTAAAGGTAGTAAGTAATTGGATACATGAGTGAAAGTAAAACCGCTTAGGGGCTATTTACATGGACACGCATGGCCTAAATGCAGGAGGCTGACAGCCTGCTCTTTACTATGGGGCCAGTTCTCTAGCTACCCGTGCCTTCACGAGCTACAGAGAAACGCAGAATTAGCCTCATGCGTGTATTTTTGTTGGAGGATACCTCCCAGGTAAGCCGGCCTGTATAAAATCCCGTATCAAATAGGTATCTTGTTTCTCATCCTACTACATGTCATGCGGATGGC
Source organism: Grosmannia serpens (assembly GCA_029299595.1). NCBI lineage: Eukaryota > Fungi > Ascomycota > Sordariomycetes > Ophiostomatales > Ophiostomataceae > Grosmannia > Grosmannia serpens. Next base: position 36,881 of record JANSMH010000009.1, on the reverse strand, counting down.
CTTATATAAGCCGAAAACAGGGAAGAACACTAGAGAGAAACAGAAAGCACAGCAAATTAATATACAAAAACAGAACCTTCGTGATGCCCTATTCCACTGGCCAGTCTGTAGAATTTCATACAGCCTTGCCTCCGTAGCCTCTAGGCCTTGGCTGTAAGTCTGCTTTACGTTGTTGGCTAAACCTTTTAGTAATAAAGGCGTAGTCTTGTGCCATAAGCCGGCCTAAGCCGTCCTAAGCCGTCCTAACCGGAGAGTGACAACCTAAACCAAAGATAAGCCATCCTAAGCCATGGGTAAGCTGTTCTGGTCTAGTGGTGATCCTTCATTTCCTGGGCGAGGGCCCAAATTTAGGACCTCCGGCAGGATTTGGTCTAGACCGAAAATAGGAATATGGCTCTTTGCACAGCTCTAAATATTATCCCTCATCCTCTTCCCTCCACCCCATTTATTAGATCGTGGTAACGTTATCTCCATTGCTTGCTAAGGGCTGTTGCCTAATGCTGAATATATTCTTCCGCTTTTCCTTGAGTCTCGACGCGGCGGTCTCCATTTCCTGTATTGGACAACGAGTCGGTCAGAATTGGCATCACTATGTCATTCTAATTTTACGCGATGGTGTGGAACTAGATTTAGCCCTTGGTGGTGGTTTTCATTTACCCTGACCTCTCCCGCCTGCACCCCGCCTCACTTACTCAACCTTCCTCCTAGTGCCACAGACGACATGTTTGACAATACGTGCATGCACCACACCCGTCATTTTCCAGCCTTAACAGGTAGCAGGGTCTTTAGGTAGACATTGACCTTGATTATCACTGCGGTCAAAATGAAGATGGAAGAGGTGTGCGTGCCATGATAAATGCTGATTGACGGGTTCGTACGAGTCTCTTGCGTTTCCATCTTTGCAGGAAGCGCGAAAATTCGTTACCGGTTATGTTAAAGCACATGTGCACTGATTTTCTAGGCGAAAGGCCTTTCACGAGATATTTTAATTGGTAGGCAAACTGACCCCCTGGCCTCCAGCCGCAGGGGCCGCATCAAGTAGGAAGCCTGGGCTAGGCTCGGGTTATCTTTGGCCATTGAGCGTCCTCTTGTCAGTGCCTAATCTTCCTGGCCTGATTCCTCAGGAATCAACATGATGCTGGCTAAGAAATGGTTTAATGCACCCGAAGCGGGGTGATAAACTGAAAATAACACTCCTCCAAGCATCTTTCTTACGAAATGATGGAAGTGGGATCCATTGTTTGCGACGTCTGCTCGAAGGTGTTGCGACAGAATGATATCCCTTTTCATATTCAGCTGCATACAGTAAGGACATGAATTTGTGAATCTAGGACGTGTCTGACGACACTGCCCATAGTCTCAACTCGCTCGACTATGCAAGTCGCTTACGGTCCCCGCCTTAGAACTGAACGATAAGACCTGTGGCAACGACACCGATGAGAATGGACCAGATTACGGAATTACAAATGAAGACTTTTTAACAGACGAAAGCGAACAAACATCCAAGCAGTTCAAATGCCCAGACAAAACCTGCAACTACAAGGCATTTACAAGGAAGCAAGACCTAATTCGCCACTTTAGGAGACGTATGACACCTAGCAGTCCGGTGGGCTCTACCATGTACTAATAAACACGAGCAGACTGCCAGATAAACAAACACTGCGGCTGCGGTAAGGACTTTTGCATCGCAAACACGTACATATTGCACAAACACGAGAATGAACCGGACCATAAGAGAGCAGTCAAGGAGCGAACTCAAGAGGTGGACGGCGATGTGAAAGCTTTACTTGAGGAAGCACAACATTTAAGAAAGAGATGCAAAGGCGTACCAAGCTCTAAACGACAAAAAAAAAGGAAAACAGCAACTTCTGGTGACTCCTCCATTTATAACCCAGGAAGTCCCTTATGTCTCCCCGATGAAACTCGACCTATAGGAGAAGCGTCGTACGACTTACAGCTGGACTCCGACCAGTCTAATGTTCATCAGGGTCTTTTGTTGTTTCATGAAGTTGCAACTGAAGAAGCACCTTCTTTTCTTTTTCCTACAAATTCTGGCCAGCCTAGCAACGTAACTAGTAACGACGGGAACAACCAGTTATCTCTAGTCGCGGATTACTTGCCCGTTAGCTCAACACAACAAGTCATGCCTTTACAACCACCAAGCATCTGGGAAATGGCAGCTTGAGATGATTCAGTTAATGGTTAAGCAACATTCTAGATATCACCCAGCGTCTTAATCGCCAACTAGAAGCTCTTCGTTATATATTCTGTGCCCCTTTCTTAATATAGCCTTTTTCCTGCACTGCATATGCCATAGCAAAGCCCCTTATTGATCTGAAAGGGAAACGTGGGTGTACAATCATCCTATTTCACATTAAAATGCGAAGCGATGTAGGATCAGAATCTGGGAAAACTTACACGCCACCTTTTTCTAATACCGCTTCAGACTCTTTCAAACCTTTCGTATCCGCTAAGAATACATATGGTACTTGACAGAGGCCATTTGCCGCTTTCACCCCTTTTGATGGGAGTTTTTGAGAGGTAACGAAAAACTTGACGTGCGTCTCAGCGCTCCACATGTAAATGACTGCTCGGTGGTCTTCAGCTTCGTCCGCGTTTATCGTAGACGCGAAGTAATGGTTTGGATTGTCGCTATCAAGATAATAGCAGACAGCGGGGTGATCGGTATCGAAGCGTTCGAGAATTTGTCGCAGGCGCTATTAAATGTCAATAACAAAGAAACGGCGTGAAGAATCCGATAGTTGACAAACCTGGTCGTTAAAGAGAATTGGCAAGTACCTGCCCAGAATCTTTGGTTTCCAAGCAAGGCCCTGGCTATCCAGCTCTGCGACGAGTTGCCCGATCTCAGCGTTTTCCTGGTAAAAAATTCCGAGTTCTTGGAATAATCGCAGTGACTCAAATGCGGGTTCTTCGCCCAAACTAGGAATAAAAGTAGGCGAAGCCATTTTGTCCGGTGTTTGTTAGGATTAACAACAGCATCGGTTGTTGGCGTGGCGAAATTAGTACAGAGGGCAGGGGGAATAAATCGTAGTGGAGGAAAAATAGTTTTTCCAAATCGAACTCGGCGCACATATAAAGGTCAAAGGGTTCCCGTCTTAAACACTTGCTCTACCCAACAGCCCCATCTTCCGCCCAACATACACTCATCCATAAAAGACAAAGCGAATAAACTCAACATACTAAAGTACAGTCCCCGCCCTGGTCAGTTAGAAATCTAAGCCCCTAACTCAATCTCAGATCGCTACAATCTTTGCACATCAAGTATAAATGGCTGGATGTGAATATTGCACAGATGGTATTACGCCTGCGGGTACTATCTGCACCAAATGTTCTAAGAAATGATGTCTGGAGCTACGGGGAATGTAACCAGTAAAGGTGGTTTTTCGATTGGTGGAATAAGGATGTTGGCTTAGTAGAGGTGTGTAGGATTTGAAATTCTAGCGGCATACCAGTTAGGCTAAGAAATGCACCTTAAGAAGGTAGTCGAGATCACACCAACCAGGTGCAGAAAGCGCACCTAGGAGTGCAGAAAGCGCACCGCTTCATTTCATTCTGTCAGTCGGCTAGCAAAAACAGTTACAACCCGAGCAAGGGTCTTTTTATAACGTTATCATCTTTGCCAAGACAAGGCTAACGTCTTATATGCTTAGGTTCCTAGGTGCGCTGTATTCCTCGGTGGAAGTCTAAATCTGAGACTCAGGATCCGCGAGATTTGATCATTCCAGATTTCCAAGCCCAACCGGAGCGGTTGATGAATGGCCTTTAGAAAATCCTACATGCTTTCGCATTAAATTGCTATCTCGCCGGCTCTGCCTTTTTAGAAACAGAGACAAACCATGGGCACTTTTAAAACCTTCCCGGTTACTGACCGGATGCGTGAGCTGTGCGCGGAGCAACGGGACAGAAGCTCCTAAACAACAGAGGTCAATTGCGCGAATACGAAGCAGACAAAAAGGATTCTAAGATTTTTTACCACTTCAACAGGGAATATGTAAAAGCGAGTTGTTCTGCATTAACGCATGCTGCTAACCACCATGCTCAGGAGCCGAAGATCAAACAAAATGCTCTCCTTGAAAGCCAGAGCATTAGCAATAATCGGTATTATGGACCACGTGAAGTTGATGGCGAACCCCATCCTGGCATGGTTTCCTCACCAGGAGATACCGTTACAGTATTCATACCCTTAGTACCGCTGGATTCCTCAAATTCCCAAAAGCCACCCACGGTCATGTATTAGCCTGACAGGGACAATAAAGCTGTTCAGGAGGATATGCCTTGGCTTATAGGGTCTCCTTTTCAGATCAATAGAAACAGTCGAATTGTTGTCAGTGAAGGGCAGATCTGCTTCAACATAGTGCAGTACGACTGCAAGACAGCTAAGGATTGAGAAGGCGAAGGACAAGGCCTTACGGAAGCAGGTGAATGACCGAAACGGACAAATCACATGGGGCACCAATGTATTGAAGAGAAGATCGAATCTAAACAAAGAGTAAGGATTTAAAAAGCTCTAATAATCTAACTTTGCGTAGACAGTTGTATTGGACCTCGCCTAGGACTATTCTAATGCGTTGGCTGGCGTTTTGGATAACAGGGCGTTTGCTGTTTGTTCCCACGGCGGTGTTAACATAGATGGTCCGGATTTTTTTTATGGTAACCGCTTGATTCTCTAACGTCTCTATCTGTAACAGCAGGTCTGATGAACCGTTCGAATTTAATGGCTTAGGCACCTTCGACTGTGCTGTTTGCAATTCAAGATCTTTTTACAGTTCCTTATTACGGGCAGACAATAACAAGACCTGGTTCTCTAAGTAGAGGACGTATTCCTTTATTGGACCCGTGGATGCAGATTGGCACGGCATAGGAGGCATATTGAGTCTTGAGTAGTGAGAGGAACAGGACTGTGATACTCAGTACAGCCAGCGGCTCGGGCTTCTTTTTTTCCGAATCGGGGTGTCCCACGGTGGGACACCCCGATTTGGCATGGCCGGGATGGCCATGATGCTACTAATACAAATCACGCTAGAAGGGGACCACTTCATCACACCCAGGGTTCGATATTACCCAAGGCAGTCTAGGCTGGCATCATGCTCCACTCAAGGAGGTCAATTCGTTGCGCAAGACGTCGCGGTCGTCGCGGCATGGTTGTTTGGTCTTCCTGGCCACGGCTAGGAGAGGGCTCCGTAAGAGCCAAGATGGTGTGGACCTAGGCTTGGCGGTTCTTTATTGGTCGTTCCGCCTATCGATGCGTGACCCCTGATGCTCGCCACAAGCCGCCTCAGATCTTCTTCGCAGCGGCACCACCAAAATATTGGCGTTACTAAAGAAGACTATGGATGATGTTGAAGTCCTCGTACAGAGTCTTACTTCGGAAGAAAGTGTCGCCAAAGACATGCGTGACTACGGTACTACTAATTCCAAGGGGGGGGGGGGGGGGTAAACGAAAACTCAGTCCAGTCTACGGTTACGAAGTAGAAGCAGGAGCGTGCGATTACCGACACCGGAGATGAGAAAATATCAAGAACCAATTAAGTTCAGCTAGAAACACCTTAGAACCAGAAACGCGAACTTTATTATCCTAAAAATTTAAGCCACTTAATAGACTGATATTACATAAACACCTTTCTAGAACGGTAGTGGATAACAAGACATAGAGCAAAGCAGCGCATAGGAAAGGAGGGTAGTAGGAGTACTACTAGGCCTACAATAAAGGAAAGGTAGAATAGATTATATTGTTAAATAGGCTACATGTAGAGACCTGTGCAGTGAAATGGAAAGGTACATATACTGTTGAAATAAGGTGGATACCGTGAAGATCACCTAAGCCGAGCCTGAACAGCCCTGAATCCCACCAAACAAAAGCGGCATTGTGTTATGTAAGAATGTGGGTCTCATAGCGCCCATATTGAGGTTATAGAACAGGTCTTTCAATTCGTATAAGCCTTCGGCGCCCTTTAGTTCGATATGCCCATATTATATACGCCGTACCGTATGGTACAAACAGCGGTCGCCAGGTGTGCCTCCGAAAGAGGAAATTCAAAATAACAGTATTCGTATTTTATACTAGGCTGTTATTATGCTGTGTCCGTTTGGGAAGACTATCAAGATGCAAAACAAATCCCTCCAGTTTATGCCGTTATAAGCCGCCCTATGCTGAATGTTTTCCATCCCCTTGCCACCATTGTACCAACGAAGATAAATGCCAAACGATGCGATGCGAAAGCACAAGAAATTAAAGAACCATGATGCAAATAGAAAAAGGGGGAAGAAAGAAAGGAGCAGAATAGAAATAAGAGAAAAATAGAAATAAACAAAATCTTGAAGCACAATCCTCTCCAGCTCATCAAACCACCAGGTCGCCAAATATAAACCGGCTAGTCGAAAGAGAGCCGCTTAGAAGCCGCCGTTGGGGTTGGGGTTGGGGATGACGGCACCGCCCTGGATCACGGGCGGAATGCCAGAGATGCCGGTGCCGAGAGCGGCAGTCTTGTAGGCAGCCAGCGTGTTGGCCGAGTTGAAGTTCTGGTTGATGACGCCGGCCATGCCTTTCTGGCAGTGGCTGCCCACCGTCTGGGCGCAGTAGTACCAGATCGGGTTGGAGTCCTCGACAACGATCTGGAAGACGTCGGGGGCCTGGCCGGAGGCGACCGGCTGGAAGCCCGAGAAGAAGCCGTAGCCCGTGTCGAGAGGCTCGCAGGGCTCGCCAAAGGACGACTGCGCGACGGAGTGGTTCTTGGGCAGGTAGTGCCACTCCACAATGTCGCCGATCTCAGCGACGACGTTGTCCGGGTCGAAGATGAGGGCGCCGCCGCGGCCGGCAACGACGCTGTGGGTGACGCCCGTGAGAGAGACTGTGCGCGAGGCCAGCTCGGGGTTGGTGGCTGTGGGCAGCGCGGCAGCGAGGCCGGCGGCGGCAGCGAGAAGGGCGACAGTCTTGGTGAACATGTTGAGAGATGGGTGGAAGATGGTTCAAAGTGTGCAAAGAGGAAATAGAGCGATGATGGATGAGATATCTGGAGGCTTTTGAATGCGGTTGTTATTGTGGTGATGGTGATGCTGGTGTTGATGATGAATATAAAAAGACTGTCGGATCATGGTCGGCAGTCTCGACTTATATACACTTTTGAAGCCAAGCCAGGCATATTGCCCCGAGATGGCATTGTGAGAAACAATGAGCCATCTTACACCATCTTACGTTCCGTAGTGAGACTGTGGGCTTGGATGTAGTAGCCTGAGGCGTGGCAGACTGCCACTCTAGTTTAGAATCTCTTGCTTCCTGTGATGCTTTTTTCGGCTGTGGGGCTGTGGAAGATGAGAAGAGAGCGCTCAGCCCCCGGAAGCTCAAAAGTCCCAACGTCAAGCCCGCTCGGGTCTAGAATGCAACCTTATTTTTCGGGCCCTGGCCAATCAACGTGGACTACTTTGTGCTGATTGGGCAGACTATTCTGAGACCTTGCTCCATAGTCTATTTCTGTCTGCTGGACCTTTGTGCTGACGGCTTACCACCAACAGCCAGCGGCGGTGCAGCGCGCCACTCCATTTCAAATGCCGATGTCAGGAATGTTGAGCTGTAAAATTGGTGATTCTTCATTCAGTCTGGTCTCGTGTGCTATTGCGATAAGAGTTGGCTGGACCAAGGCATGTACATTCTATGGCAATCTTGGCTGCCAACTGGGAATTATTTCTACGAAATAAAGCTCAAATATATCAGACGGCGCTGGTTAATTTCTACGAAGCTCTGCTGTTGGAGTGTGTGGCATACTACAAACGCTTCGGCGTTCGCGGCTGATCGGACTGCGGGTGTGAAGCTCCAACGTCAGCGTACTGAACTGCCATATCAGATTGGTTCATCCGGCTCCGTTCTCCGGGAGCGTTACAGCATTGCGTAAACTTTCCGATTCAAGACGTTGGTCATTAGCGGAGGCCCCAGAAGCCCAATACGCAATCAGATCCCAAAAAGGGCAGGTAATGTTTGCCTGTAAGCGTCGCGCCACAACATCTCACCCGCCGAGAGACCCTTTGGGGGACTGCGGGGGCTAAGCACGTTACCTATGGCTGGATCCTTCAAACGAACTCCACGTAGGCCATTGAAGATGAGCTCAGATTGCTGACAGCGTCACGAGATGCAAGCCTTCATACGCTGGTGGGGTCTAAAATCTGCCTTGGATTCCATGATCCTGAAGCGTTTTCTCAATTGCGTAAAAGAAACTCGTCTATTCAAAACATTTACAGCCAAGGAGTGAGATGCTTAATGGCGGCATGGGAAACAAGACGCTCCTACCTGTACTCGAATGACGATCGGTAGGAATCATCCGGACTGACGATTACTACGCGCCGATCTGTTCGCAAACCGATGTGCTTAACGAAGGAGAGATCAGACCAAGCTGCGAAGGTGAGGCTAACATCCAATCCGTTACATTGACGCCTCCTAATCCAAGTGAGTCTCCCAAGTTTCTCAATTTCCAGACAGTTCTCCCAAGTTCCTCTGCTGTAAGTTGCACTTCGACTGGAAAAAATCTCAGTCGTCTCGAGAGGTTTTTGACATTGCTTAAATTCTTCGTTTCTCCTACGACTACGCGTATTGTCGGCCGTAATGTGGTATGGCTCTTTCGGGCTTGGCCCTGATGGGAGTTCTTCTCAACCATCGAAATACTGTCTAACTTGATCGTCCATCCTCTACGCGGATGAGAATCTTGATAAAATGGTCAACAGAGACAGCCGTAGGGGCTGTGGAATGATGGATGGAAAATAACGGGTCTCGAAGCTGGTCTTTCATATCGCCATTCAGGCAATCCGCCTGATTTCACAATGCGTTTAGATACGCCAACCCCAAGAAGCGGTATTCGTGTGCAGTGCCTGCTTCTCGTCTCGTCCACCCCAAGTGTTTCGTTCAGGTTTGGAGATTCTGTCTTTTTGCCGGCTGCAACTTCCGGGCCTCGTCAGCTTCGCTCCTTTCCCGTTTTGTCTGGACATGGTACAGACTCGAGTGGTCAAAGTCGATCACCATGAGCCTATCCAATTCCTCACTCCAGAGTACGTTGGCGGGTCGTATATCATCGTGCTGGACCCCGTGATCTTTGAGCGCCCAATAAAGATCCAGCATCTCGTCATCATCAATGTCAGGGCGGTACTCGCCAACATAGGATAAGAGCATCATCCGGACTATGTGCGCTCCGCCCTGCAGGATGTAATCTCGGCTGAGATCGAAAAGGCCAAAGTAGACCGGAACGAGTCTTCCTTGCAGGGATTGCAGCTGGTGGTATGCCCTGGCCTCTGTATCGAGGCGTGTGCGGTCGACCTCTTGGACGCCCTTGGCCACGAGTGTATATCCGTAGGGCTGCACCGTGACCTTGAACATGGCACCGACGGCGCCATACTTTCCCCAAGCGTCGAGGGACGTACAGCTGTCGTCGAGGTTGGTCGCCAGCTGGTCTTGGACAATCGCAGCCAGCCTCTGGGGAGACAGATCGTGCTTGGTCGAGTTAGAATGCTGATGAAGAGCGACGTTGGGGCATTGCAGGTCTAGAGGCAGGCCGAGCTTGAGCCCAAGGAGGCATTTCTGCGTGCAGTACGATTCTGCAGCTGGGCGACTGTTGTGGATCACTAGGTAGGCTGGAACACGGCGTCCTTTCTCCGGGTCGCCTCCTTGTCCGGGCTCCTGGTTAGTCGGCGCAGGGAGGGGGGGTGGGAGCCCAAGCGGAAGCGCGGTAGAAGTGGGCGCACTCTCGTCCTCTCCATAGGAAGCTGGAAAGGGGCGGAGCTGTTTTTGCACCCTATCCTTCGCCTCGGCGGAGAGAGGCATCTTGGATAATGCAAGTAGAACCATGGTCAAAACCAGAGAGACGTGCGTTTGCTTTACTTGGTCTGCGAACGCATCGACCACAGCTCTCTCTACCGGCTGTCTTGGGCCAGGACGCGGTAGAGATATTGTCCCCTCTGGTATGGAAAGATGGTAGTAAAGGACCGTGGGATCAGCGTAGTCGACATGGAGTAGAATTAGACTCTCGCCAGTTGTCATATAACTGTAAGTAAGGCCGCTGTCGATCATGTAGTGATATGCCTGGATTAGGACTTGCGCCGTGCAGTTTCGTGCCCGTTCTGCGGCAGAAGCAGCGGGTGTGGCCCTCGATTCTTTTCCCTTTCCCTTGGCCGCTTTCCTCTTGGCCTTTTTTTTAGGGGCAGCTCCCTGTTCTTTTTCCAGACGTTCCCTTTCTCGACGCTCTTTTCTCAGACGCTCTTTTTCTAGACGCTCTCTGGTGGCCTTGGCAGCATGCGGGAAAATCGTCAGATCAACCGCCTGTCCGTCGAGGGCAGTGCGAATAATGTCGAGAGTGAGCTTGTGTCCGGCCTTGTATTCAATGGTGAGCAACGGGCGACGAGCCTTTTGCACGCCTTGGCCAATACACCAACGGTCTGGTACAATCCGGCGTTCGGGCGATTTCTTTTTCGACACAGGAGAGTTTGCTGGAGGCGACTCTGCAGGCCGCTTAGCGTTCGAGCCGCTGGCAGAGCAGGCAGATCTCGAGCGGCTCCGACCACGAGAGGGAGATTCGCTGGCTTCCGTTGCTGACACGTCTGTTTGCTGTTCGGCGTTCGGCGGTTCATCCGTCGGCAGTTCATCCGTCGGCAGGACCGGGTCAATGCGGTAGAGGCTGTAAGGGTTCGATCGAAATATCACGCGACCCGTCTCTTGGGGCACCAGTTTCAGATACGCGCCGATGATGTCTTTGGCGCGTAGCTCGACCGCGAGCTGCTCAAACGGCCGCAGGTCCATTTCCTCTGCCAGAGGGCTGGGCGAAAGATCTCGTTTGATGTTGGCGATGGCAATCATGCTAGGAAACAGCTGTTGATCGCCGAAAAGAGCCTGTAAGCTTGAAAAGGACTCTTCGTGCAGTTGCGGGAAGTCTGACCACACGCGAAGTTCGCGCGGATACAACCGAGCGTCGACGTTTGTGAAGCCGCCGCTGGAGTTCAGTTTCGATACCTTTTGCACCGACATTTGCTGAAAAAGGAGGGCATGACAATGGTAGAGATAAGGCATGAAAGCCATCTCCGTCATACAGGATTCTGCCAATTGGCGTCGTTTCTGCTCTTCTTTCAGTTGCTCTATCGCATCTTGCCGACCGCGACGTTCCTCTTCCAGTTCTTTCGCCGCATCTTGCCAACCGCGACGTTCCTCTTCCAGTTTCTTCTCGACTTCTCGACGGTGCTCTTCCAATTTCTTCTCGGCCTCTTGCCGGCCGCGAGACTGCTCTTCCAGCTTCTTCTGGAGCTCACGGATAATAACTTGTGGGTCACGATCCATTGTTGTTTTTGTTGAAAATAGGAGCAAAAGGGAAGGGGTTTGGTCGCGGTGTCAGTCTTGCACCTACGAATACTCGTAGATGAGTTGTTTACTTTGTGAACTGTTTACTCCCCGCGGGAAGCCGCTGATATTGCACCTACGGATCACGTGCATAAACGCAAGTAGCGTGACTTTGGTCACGTGTGCAATTAATTGCTTCAGGCAGAAACGCCTTAATACAGTCCATATTTGCTGAAGATATGCACAGAACCTTGACCTCGAATCGTACAATGCCAACAGCCGCTCTTTATTTTTTGTTTCGTAGTTCCTTTGTCTATACAACGCCCATGTCCCCAGCGCCATTCCCATTCGTCTATGCTTATTTTCATGTAAAAACGTCAAGATCGGCTGGTCCGTCCATCAGAGCTTCTGAAACACCCGCTTGAAAATCTCCCGGCTCTTCTCCAGGTTGACGACGCGCAGGCGCTCATTGTCCAGATGGGCGGCGTCGCTGGCCTGGCCGCAGGGCAGATGTGCCGCCGGAGCGCCAAACTGCTTCTCGAGGAAGCGGATGGCCGGGATGGACCCGCCCTCGCGGATGTAGAGCGGGCGCCGGGCCTTTTGCGGCGCGGCGTCGTCTGCGGTGTCGTCTGCAATTTCGTCTGCGGTGTCGCCTGCGGTATCGTCTTTGGCGCCCATGTCCCAGGCGTGGACGATGGCCTCCTCGAGGGTGCGGAAGATGTAGTTGTCGGGGTCGCCGAGCCAGGGCTCGGCCTTGTTGTCGATGTGGATGCTGAAGCGGTTGGTGGACTCGAGCAGGGCGAACTGGTCGGACAGAAAGGACTCGAGGACGGTGACGACGTCGTCGAGCTCCTGGCCGGGCACGAGGCGGAGGCTGATGTTGGCGCAGGCGTGGGAGCTGACGAGGCTGCCGTCGGGCCCGGAGACCTTGTAGCGGTGGATGGTGAGGTTGGGCTCGCGCCAGCGCGACATGAGGCTGGCCTTGAGCAGCGGGGCCGGGCCGTTCTCGGGGCTGCGCCGGACGAGCATGCTGGTGATGGCGTCGAAGCGGGCCTCCTCCTCGGGCAGCAGCGGCAGCACGCCGTCGTAGAAGCGCGGGATCATGACGCGGTTGCGCGGGCCCTTGAGCTTGGACAGCACGGCGGTCAGGTCGCTGAGCGGCTCGGCCATCAGGTAGGAGCCGTCGACGCCCGAGTGCAGGTCCGGGTGCGGCGAGTCCACGCACACGGTCGCGTGCAGCACGCCGCGCAGGCCGTATGTCAGGCACGGCGTCTCGTCGTCCAGCCAGTAGCTGTTGGCCAGCAGGATGTAGTCGATGCTGCCGATCAGCGCCTCGTGCTCGCGCACCGTCTCCTGGAAGCCCTTGGACCCGGCCTCCTCCTCGCCCTCGATCAGGAAGATGATGTCCGACTCCAGCCTCTTCTCCTGCATCAGGTCGGCCACGGCGTACAGCGCCGCCATGATCGGGCCCTTGTTGTCGCTCACGCCGCGGCCGTACAGGTAGCCGTTGACGCCCTTCATCGCAAACGGGTCCGACGTCCACTTGCCCTTTTTCGTGTCGGCCGCCACCACGTCGTAGTGGCCGTAGAAGAGGATCCGCTTGCGCCGCGCGCCGCCCGCCGGCTGCGGCTTGCCGGCAAACTTGGCGTACACCACCGGGTTGTGCTGCTTGTCCTGGGCCAGCAGCATCTGCACCTCGCCGCCCAGCCGCTTGAAGAGCGTGCACAGAAAGGTGGCGCCCTTGTGGCAGTCCTCGGCAAACTCGGGCCGCGACGACACCGTCTTGTAGGAGATGAAGTCGCGCAGGTTCTTGAGCATCACGTTCTCGGTCACCGCGGCCTCCTCGCCGGCCGCGCCGCACTGGTCGGGCACGCGCCATATGCTGACAATCTCGTCGTTGGCGCCGGTGATGTACAGCTGGCTGGTCTGGAACGTGGTCGTGGCCGAGGCCAGGATCTTGCCGTCGTGGGCCTTCCAGCGGCTGATGCACTGGTACTTTTGGCTGACCGTGTCCGAGGACGACGTGGGCGTGCCGTAGTGGACGGTGCTGTGTTTCTGGGGGGGGGGGGGGTCAGCAGGGCATCAGACAGAAGCAGCAGGACAACATACCGCGGCATAGCCGTTGGCTGAGGCGCTCCACAGGAAGCCCCATTTCATCTGCAGCGTCATGACGTCGCTGTTGTGGGCCTTGATGACGCGCAGCTTCTGGCGCGTGTCCAGGTCCCAGAGCTCGACGAGGCCGTCGAGCTTGCCACAGTACAAGAAGGAGCCGTCGATGGCGAGCGAGAGGACGGACATGGCGTCGTCGTGGCCCAGGGTCATGACCTCGGTGATGCCGCTGCCGACCTCGTCGCTGTCGCTGTCGCTGTCGCTGGCGCCGTCGTGGTCGTGCCCGGCAGAGGCGCCGATCCTCCAGAGCTTGACGGTGCCGTCGCCGCCGCCGGAGATCAGCACCTCGTCGTCGGCCGGCAGGTTGTGCGTGGGGCCCTTGGCGATCAGCATGCAGTAGACGTAGCCGTAGTGGGCAAACTGGCGGATGGCGCTGGGATGGACCTCGAGCACGGCCCGGGCCTTGGGGATGAGGCTCCAGCGCTCCTCGTTGCGGCGCGGCGTGCTGGAGCCGCCGATGGCCTTGGAGTCGAAGAAGCGGTGGTGCCGCTTCTCGGGGTGCTGGGCCGAGTCCTGGAGAGCCCGGCGCCGCGGGTCGCTCAGGTCGACCCACTGGATGGACGTGTCCTGCGCACCGACGTAGACCGTCTGGTGCTGGGCCGAGTAGACCACGCTGAAGATGTCGCCCACGTCGTAGGAGCTGTAGATCTCGTAGAGCCGCTCAAAGGTCTTGGGGTTCCAGATGCTGATGATGGCATCGCCGGCCGAGGAGACCAGGAGCTCGCTGGACGCGGACGACGAGGGAGACGAGGGAGACGAGGACGCGGTGAGAAAGAGGCAGAGGACGCTGCGTTTGTGGGCCTGGATCCGGTGGACCAGCTGGTACGGCCCGAGGGCCCAGACGAGGATCTCGCCGTCGTGGGTGCCGGCAAAGATGTGCTCGTCGTTGACGGCAATGGCCAGGACGGAGCTGTCGTGCTTGAGGTCGTGGACGCGCTCCAGCACGGGTCCGCGAGTCGTTCCCTCGCCGTCGGCAATGGCCAGAGAAGGAGGCCACGCCCGAGGCAAGGATGCGGTGGGCATTGCGTATACGGGGTCTGTCGAGGATTAGACGCGTGGACGGATGGCTAGAGGGAGCGTGAATTGTCGGGGCAGGTGTGGGCGGAAGGGCGCAGTACGCAGAGGGGAGAAGAAGCAGGGGGGCGGGAGAGAGGGAGAAGAGGCCGTGAGACAGGACGACGAGTCAGAGGCACAAATGACGCCAGCTGCCAAACGGATCTCGCAATGGGCCAAGCCGTTTTTCCGCTTTAGCGCCGTGCCAGCCCTACCAGCCAGCGAGCTGGCGCCACAGTTACAGCGCTCTAGCGGGCGCATTTAGCGGCGATTTTAGCGGCCTAAAAAGCCTGTGCCTCAGCCATGCCCGCGACGGAAGCCAGGAGGGGCGTGATGGAGATAAGAGATGATCCAGGAGAGGGAGACGGTCACTGGCGGACGGAGACACGGTCACAGGAGAAGCATCGATGCAGGGAGACGGGAAAAGTGGGCCGGACGCGAGCTGTCGCGGTGCAAGAAGAAGAGGATCCTTACCGAGTGCGACATTCGGGTTCTGGCTGGCTGCTTCTTCGGACAGGAGGCGTTCCCGACAGCTGGGACAGCCGCCGGCCTTTCTCTGCGGGTCCGACGCGGCGGCGGCGTCCTTGGTCCTGGCGGTGCCAACACTGTCCGCCCGCCGGCGGTAGTCGATTGCCGGAACGGCCATGCTGGGACAGTGGCTGTTTCGCCGTCCGCCGTTCAGCCGCCACACAAAGGCCTTGGTCAGCCTGTCTGGTGCAGAGGGGCCGTCACGGTCGTCGCGCTTTTTCTGCTGCTGCTGCGGCTTCTGTGGCTGCGGCTGCGGCTGCTGCGGCTGCTGCGGCTGCTGGTGCTCCTGCTCCCAGGAGAGGCCGCCCCCTTTTGTATCGCCCAGGCTGGGGAGGCTATCTGTCCATGCCGTATGACGCGAGGCCACGGCCGATGGCATCATCAAGGAGCGGACGGGAAAGTGCCGGAGAGTCTCGGCGCAGTAATATTAACACATTGAACTCAAGGGGAGAAAAGTGGAACTGTCTGGTCCAAGGGAAACGATCGACGAGTCGGCTGAAGGGTTGATCGGGCGGACAGGGCAGTCAAATGAGGCAAATGGAGGGATCAGCTGGTCGGCCAGTCAGACTGTCCGACGGCCAGACTGTCAGAAAATCAAATGCCTCGCGGGAAGAGACGTTCACCGCTTCGACTCTGTAGGCATGCGACACGCTACCAAGCCGCAATCTTATCTTCTGTAAACGGAAGGTAAGGGAGATGCTGTGAGATAGCAGAGAGGTCCCGGCTGAGGGGGGAGAGAGAGAAAGGATCCTTCATGTTTTATACACCATAGCCGACCGTTGGGACCACGAGACTCCCAATGGGGTCTCTGCAGAAACAGGGCCAGGGAGCGAACCAGCCACGGGAGATCTACACGAGAGCAGCCCAACAGTCTCGCATAGGCTCGCACGATCGGGAATGCTGTCCCAGGCGTGAAAACGCAAGAGAGCACACGAGGTCCGTCCCGACCAGCCACAACCCCGGCTCTCGTCGGGTTGGTACATTAGTGCCGCTGGTACGCCCACACTGGGGCGGAAGTACGACTCTGCTGGGGGAGGGGGGGGAGGCACGCCGGTCAACGCATGGCTATCCGCCTTGTGTCCCTGGCCGTGTGCTGACCTGTGCTAAGTGTGTGCTGATGAGTGTGCTGGACGTGCTTGGGTGCAGCGCCTGTGGCCAATCAGAGCGCGCCAAAATGGCACATTGGAACATGTCAGACCGGACTGAGCGAGGAGGCAAAGGCAAAAGAGCTGCACCTGTAGGGAGTCGGAGAGCCGACCCCGGCCGCCGACCGTGCCATTGGCCATCAATGGTGTAGAGCCCTCACCGTCTTTCGCGTGTCCATTGCATACTACGATTGAAGGTCATTCTGACACTCTCGCCCATGTCTTTGGGGAACAGCGCGTGCCTGGCTGCTCTGGCTAGCAAACCGTTGAGCGTGCTTATCTAAGGTGGTCCGTGCGCGCCGCTTCATGGCGGAAGGCGGGAAAAATTAGGTGACGATTTTTTTTGGACGAGAAAAAGTTCAACCTGCCTCGGTTCTGACGACTCTCTGGACAGCAGCGACAGCCCCCAACCCCGGCGACCATCCGACGCTCGCCAACACACGCTCGACCGCCCTCTGTCGCGACGGCCGCACAGCTTGACCGCGTGGCCTCTGCGCAGCTTCTTCTCCTCGAAGCCGGACCAACCCCACTTCCTCCGCTACCACGACCACGCCGGCCACACGATGGATCACGGCCGCGACCCGTGCCCCTTTGTCATTCTCAATGACTTTGGCGGCGCCTTTGCCATGGGTGTATGTTGGCCCTGGCGGCGGCGGCGGCGGCCCCCCCTTGCGTTGCCACGCGGGGATCGAGAGACTCCTCCCCCTTGCTAACCTCGTGCAGGCTATTGGCGGCACCATCTGGCACGGCATCAAGGGCTTCCGCAACTCGCCGTACGGCGAGCGGCGGCTGGGCGCCATGACGGCCATCAAGATGCGGGCGCCGGTGCTGGGCGGCAACTTTGGCGTCTGGGGCGGGCTCTTCTCGACCTTTGACTGCGCCGTCAAGGGCATCCGCAAGAAGGAGGACCCGTACAACGCCATCATCGCCGGCTTCTTCACCGGCGGCTCGCTGGCCATCCGCGGCGGCTACAAGGCCGCGCGCAACGGCGCCATCGGCTGCGCCGTCCTGCTGGCCGTCATCGAGGGCGTCGGCATCGCCTTCCAGAAGATGATGGCCGGCAGCACAAAGCTCGAGGTGCGTCAGTGTCCTTGCCCGTCTGCTGTCTGTCTCGCTAACGTGGTCTCCTCGTCTCCCAGCTCCCGGCACCGCCGCCGCAGCCAGAAGCGATTGCCGCCTAAAGACACGAACAGCCCATCACGGCCTTTCCAGAAACTACCACACATCTCTGCTCTCTCTTCACATTTTCATTATTGTTCGATATCAACGTCTTCTCGCTGTCAAATCTCTCTCACTTTTCTCTCTTTTCAATTCACGGCATTCTTGGCTTTCTGCATGGGAGAACGCGGGCCGGCCGGCGTTTGTATGGCTTGTAAAATAGATGGACTAGAATGTGAGGGGGAAAGGGGCCAAAAAACTCGCTCAGTCTACGGGGTGGTTAATGAAATGAATTCCAGACACGGCTTAGTCATCCAAGGTGCGGCTGGCGGCCGAGAGTCGCAGGCGCCGATGCCGGCACGGCCGATCAGCACGTGCGGCTTTTAGACGCGGACAGGACGACTGCAGGCAGAGTTTGCTGCCTGATGTCGTGCAGTGTGTGCTCCGTATGCGTAGCCGTATGCGTAGAAGCGAAGCGGGGTTGTCTTCTTGTCCGCACCTGCACGGAGTACGTCGTATCTTTCAGAACTCGGCAGGGTTTCCCGATCTCGGCGACAAACCCGCCGCTAGCCGAAGCCGCGTTATATAACGCCGACAGGCGGGAAACAGATATACAAACGAGGAGGACAACCCGTGCGCACAACAGCAAACAAAACGAGCACAACACGCCCCCGCCACACCACACACAAACATGGCCACGACCAAGAAGCCAGCGGTGCCGCCGTCGGGGGTGTGGGCGCCGGCGGTGACGCTGTTCGACCCGGAGACGGACCAGCTGCTGCTGGAGGACCAGAAAAAGTACTTTGCGTACCTGGCGTCGACGGGGCTGGCAGGGCTGGTGGTGCTGGGCACGAACGCAGAGACGTTTCTGCTGACGCGCGAGGAGCGGGCGGCGCTGCTGGCGGCGGCGCGGACGGCGGTCGGGCCGGACGTGCCGATCATGGCGGGCGTCAGCGGCCACAGCACGGCGCAGGTGCTGGAGTACATGGCGGACGCCAAGGCGGCGGGGGCCGACTACGCGCTGCTGCTGCCGCCGGCGTACTTTGGGGCCAAGGCGAGCCCGCCGGCGGTGGTGGCGCGCTTCTACGACGCCGTGGCGGCGGCGGCGCCGCTGCCGATTGTGCTGTACAACTTTCCGGGCGTGTGCAACGGCGTGGACCTGGACTCGGACGCGGTGGCCGGCCTGGCGCGCCGCCATCCCGGCGTCGTCGTCGGCGTCAAGCTGACGTGCGGCTCCGTGGCCAAGGTCGCGCGGCTGGCGGCCGAGCTGCCGGCCGACCAGTTTGCCATCTACGGCGGCCAGGCCGACTTTCTCGTCGGCGCCCTCGCCGTCGGCGCCGCCGGCTGCATCTCGGCCTTTGCCAACATCTGCCCCAAGACCGTCGTGCAGATCTACCGCCTCTGGACCGGCCGCGCCAGCCGCTGCAGCTCCGAGGCCCTCGTCCGCGACGACGTCCGCACGGCCGACGTCCGCGAGGCCGACCGCGCCGCCGCCGTCGCCCTCCACCAGCAGGCCGCCCTCGCCGAGCGCCCCTGCAAGAACGGCATCGCCACCACAAAGTATGCCGCCGCCATCTACACCGCCGGCCCCGCCGCCGGCATCGTCGACGCCGAGGCCAAGATGCGGCCCCGTCGTCCCTACCTCGAGCCGTCCGAGCCGGAAAAGGCGCGCTGTCGCGAGCTGCTGGCCGAGATGGCCAAGGTCGAGGCGTCGCTGTAGAGAGAAGGACTGGAAAAAAAATAGACGGCTTCTGTTTGGGGAGGGGGGGGGGGGGATAAATACAGTGTTTATTACGCTCACAGTACCAATTGTCGGCGATCGTAAAATCCGGCAGTCTTATTCCGTGGCGGCTAAACCCCGGTTGCTTAACGCCGGCCATGATGTAAGTGATATAATTCACGGCCCCAGAGCGCCATGCAGAGCGCCATGTCGACTGTCTCTGTGCTCTCTGCTGGCCAACCGCTTTGCTCTGTTGCCTCGTCAAGCTTCTCTTCACCATGTCCTGTCCGGAATGCTATTCCGGCTCGGTGCACGACGGCAAACCCCGTGGAACTATCACTGAGCTGCATGGCCTCAAGACCTATGTCAGCGAGCCGACAGACGGCCGTGCTTCCAAGGCCATCATTGTCATCCTCCCTGACGCTTTTGGCTGGGAATTTGTGAACAACCGTCTCCTGGCCGACCACTATGCCGACAAGGGCGCGTACAAGGTCTATCTGCCAGACTTGATGCAGGGTGCGTCCAGCAGGGTTTTTTTTGCTGACGGTGTGAACTGTGACCTCGGCTGATGCTGATCTTTTTCTTGCTCACAGATCGCTCGACCCCGGCCAATGTCATCCCCTCTATGCGTGCCCTTATCAGCGGTGGACTGTTGTGGAAGCCGTGAGATGCTCTCCCTCTCTGTTCTCTGTCCCTCTGTCCCCGTGTCCCTGCCACTCACGCTGCTCGCAGCTACCACCTCTGCCGCGTCCTCGTCGGCGGGGTCCCCTTTATCCTGACAAACCGCATCGGCAAGTCGCACCCTCGCGTGCGCGCCTTTTTCGAACAGCTGCGCCAGGCCGAGGGCGCCGACGCCCCCATTGCTGCTGCCGGCTTCTGCTGGGGCGGCAAGCACGTGCTTCTCCTGGCCCACGAGGACGTCCCGCTCATCAACGTCGGCTTCACGGGCCATCCCAGCTTCTTTGACCCCAGCGACGTCGCTGCGCCCATCACGGTGCCCGTGGCCGTTGCCGTTGGCAGCCTCGACCCGACGCTGCCGCCGGCCTCGGTCGATGCCATCCGCAAGGGCCTCGAGGCCGACACCCTGGCCGACGCCGTGCGCGGCCAGGTCACCCTCTACGACGGCTGCGGCCACGGCTTCTGCATCCGTGCCGACTCGACCTACCACGACGTCACCAAGCAGGCCCTGGCTGCCGAGGATCAGTGCATTGCCTGGTTCAACAAGCACTTGGGTTTGTGAGGGGGGGGGTGGGGGGGTGGATCAGGCTGTGTGGCCTCAGTCCCGATTCCTGTGCTGTCTCGTAATTTCAGTTCGATACCCGTCCACAGACTTTTCAAACTTTTGTTGTTTGCCAGCTCTTTCTGCGGGGTAGAATATGTAGGCTGCAGCTGCCTGGAATCTGAGATCTGCAGCAATGGCAAAAGCAAAACAAAGGAAGAAAGCCCCCCCCACCCCGAAAAAGAAAAAGAACCGGGAAAGAAGAAAATAAACAGAGAATGGAGCATGGAGCACGAGCAATTACAGCAGCAGCAGCAAACATCATGGCCCGGCTCACGGCCTCGTACGATGTGCGACGTACTGTAGGGAGACCAGCTCGACGATTACATAATAAATTCTCCGAAGCCCCACTTCCGCCAGGCAATTGGCGTATCGCGTCACTGCCCGTTTTGGGCGATGAGCTGGCTCTGTGAGCCGTATTTTCGGTTAATTTTCTCCTCGTCAGCCAGACCTCTGCCATCTCCAGTCGACAGATCCCCCCCCCACCCTGGCGGAAGCTCTGAGCCGACAGCACGACGCCGCATCTCCTCCGACCCAGCCTCCGCTCACCTACGCAACCATGACCGCACTGGCACAGCGGGCAGCGTTGTTGCCGTCCGCCGTTGGACGGTGCAGCCCGGCCGCTCTGCAGCTCCGGTTGCTGAAGGCGACGACGACGATGCCGACGACGACGACAACGATGCCGACGACACGCACACCAACACGCACACGCCCTGCACAGCGGTCGCTGCAGACGAGCGCGCGGCGGCGGTCGGCGGGCCCGTCGCCGCTGCTGGGGGCCATTGGCGGGTTCGGGTCGTCGTCGGGGATCCCGGCAGCGTATTTCCAGAAGCCGTCGCTGCCGGCCAACACGATCATCCGGTTTGTGCCTCAGCAGACGGCGTGGATCGTCGAGCGCATGGGCAAGTTCGACCGCATCCTGCAGCCGGGGCTCGCGGTGCTGATCCCGTTCCTCGACCGCATCGCCTATGTCAAGTCGCTCAAGGAGATCGCCCTCGAGATCCCCAGCCAGAGCGCCATCACCGCCGACAACGTCACGCTCGAGCTGGACGGCGTGCTGTACACGCGCGTGTTTGACGCGTACAAGGCCAGGTGGGTGCCGGTCTCCCTGCTTCTCTCCATCTCTCCATCTCTCCATCTCTCCATCTCTCTGCCCCTGCTCACCAGTACAGCTACGGCGTCGAGGACGCCGAGTATGCCATCTCGCAGCTCGCCCAGACGACGATGCGCAGCGAGATTGGCCAGATGACGCTGGACCACGTGCTCAAGGAACGGGCCTCGCTCAACACCAACATCACCGCGGCCA
Source organism: Grosmannia serpens (assembly GCA_029299595.1). NCBI lineage: Eukaryota > Fungi > Ascomycota > Sordariomycetes > Ophiostomatales > Ophiostomataceae > Grosmannia > Grosmannia serpens. Next base: position 15,200 of record JANSMH010000009.1, on the reverse strand, counting down.
TCAACGAGGCCGCGCAGGCCTGGGGCGTGACCTGTCTGCGCTACGAGATCCGCGACATCCACGCGCCGGCCGCCGTGGTCGAGGCCATGCATCGCCAGGTCACGGCCGAGCGGTCGAAGCGCGCCGAGATCCTCGAGTCCGAGGGCCAGCGCCAGAGCGCCATCAACATCGCCGAGGGCAAGAAGCAGAGCGTCATCCTGGCGTCCGAGGCGCTGCGCTCCGAGAACATCAACCGCGCCTCCGGCGAGTCCGAGGCCATCCTGCTGCGCGCCACCGCTACCGCCCAGGGCATCGATGCCGTTGCGGCCAGCATTGCCGCCGGCCGTGATGCGGCCCAGAGCGCCGTCTCGCTGTCCATTGCCGAAAAGTACGTCGATGCCTTTGCCCGTCTCGCCAAGGAGAGCACGGCCGTCGTCGTCCCCGGCAACGTCGGCGACATGGCCGGCCTCATCGCCACCGCCCTCGGCGTCTACGGCAAGGTCGGCGAGGCCACCCGTCGGCCCCAGGAGGCTGCCCGTGCCCTGCTCGAGAAGAGCGACGACGACTCGGCCGAAGCCGACTTTGGCACTTCCTCCTCTGCCTCCCAGGCCTCCAAGAACAGGGCTGTCCGGGACCACATTGTCGAGGACTTTGACAAGGTCACGCAGTCGCGGTGATGAGGCTGGTGGCTGATGGCTGGTGGGCTGGTGCATCGCGAAATTGTCAGCTGTATCGATAGTATTTCTGCTCCTGAGGCCGGGAAATCTGCACGGCGTTTGCATCCAGGGAGGACGGAGCATCCAAGAAAGAAAAAAAAAAAACAGAACAAAAACACGCCAAAAGGGCGAATGGCGAATGGACCTGGTTCGGTTCAACATGGCAACAAATCCTGGCCGTCACATTGTATCTCAACTTTTGTCACTCCCGCTGCAACGCAATAGCACAGTCCCTTCTTTCTGCCGTCCACATGTCCCACTCACACTCCAATACAGACAAAAGTACCCAGCCCTAGACGCCCAGCTCGCTGCCCACTGCTCCCAGGGCTTCGCCGGCCAGCTCCAGCGTCTTGTCGTCCCCTGCCGTGCCGGCCACCTGCACTGCCCTGATCAGCAGCGGGTACAGCCGCAGCAGATGCTTGCGCGCATCGCTCTCCACGCCCTCCAGGTCCGGGATCGCCCCCGGCTCCGACTGGAGGTCCACCAGCTGCCGTAGCATGCGGTACAGCTCGCGCCGTTGCGACAGCGGCTGCGGCATGTGTCCGCGCAGCGGCTGGTCCGACACGTATGCCCGGATCGTCAGCGCGCATCGCAGGATGAGATACCGCGCCGCCGTCTGCGCCAGCCGCACATGCAGCGCGTGCTCGCTTTCTGCTGCCGTCTCCATCTTGCCTGCCATGGGCACCGGCGCCAGCGTCATCGCCTTGGGCGGCGCCCGTGGCGTCGGCGGCAGCACAATAATCGACGGCCGGTCGCTCGCATCCTCGTGGGCCTCCACCAGCGCAAACAGCTCGTCCAGACAGACGTAGCTCATATCGGCCCTCTTTGTCGGCGGCGGGTCGACCGTCTGGCCGCCGCCTGCCTTGAACAGCTTGCTCAGGTCGGCCGCAACTGTGCCGTCCGTTCCCGGCGATCCGTAGATGAGAGCCGCATCCGCTGCTGCCAGCGGGTGCACGATCGATATCCGGAACAGGCCCTCGGCGTATGCCTTCCGCGTCCGCTCGGCCACTGCCCCCGACCCCAGCGACGGGATGATGAGCTCCCGCAGCTTTCGAAAAGCGCTGATGTCAAACTGCTGGTCTGTCGCAATGGTGCTGTCGTCCACCGCCACTTCGTCCAGGTCGGCGCGGATGATGCCGTTCGACACTGCAACCACTGCATCCCAGGCGTCTTGGAATGCCTTTTTCGGCACCGACTTCTCCTTCAGGTGAGGCAGCGTGATTTCCAGAATCGCCAGCGTCGCGTTCACCGACTCCTTCCATGGCTGGATGCTCTTCGTCGTGATCCGGAACCGGTACTTGAGTGCAATCGGCCTCGCCAGCGCCGTGAGCGCTGCAGAAAACGCGCCGCTGCTGAAGATATCCGGCTCCGACGCGTTTTTCGTAATGTGGTAGTGGAGGATCGGCATGCTTGCCTTCGACATGGCCACAAACGTGCGCTTCTGCTGCACTGATGGCTCCGGCAGGTCAAAGGCCATCGACACAAAGTCGGCCAGCAGGAGGATGACTGCCGATGGCGCCCCGTGAATGTCCGTCCGGACAATCTTCAGCACCTCCAGAACCTGACTCTGCAGCGGCGTCATGTACTCAATGTCGTTTGCGTAGCTTCCGGGGCTGGCCCAGATCATCGCGTCGCGCAGGAGTCGGAGCATCTGCTGTATCGTCTCCAGGCCCATGTCTGCCCGCATCAGCCGCTCTATCTCGAGAAATGCATCCACCCACGACACCAGGCATTTCTGGTTGTCTTCGCCCTTCACTGCATCCTTTGCCGGCTCCGTCGCAGGAACACCGCGGGACCAGAGCTTCCAAGCTAGGCCCACTGCCTGCTTGTTAAACGACCGCCGCGCCCGGCCGTCACTCTTGGCCAAGATGCTGGTCAGGCTTCCGAAAACGGCCGTGTTGACGTCCAGCGCCTTGAAGTCGAGCATTGTCGCAAAGTGGTCAAGCAGGTCCTGCCATAACGACGGGAACACTTCGTGCGGCACAAGACTTTCCAGGTAGTTGGCCAGGAGCTCCGAAACACCATTGATGATCACAACTGCTGTTTCGTTCCATTCCGCAAGCGTGGTCGTGCTGGCACCCTTCTCGCTCGTTCTCCGCAACTGGTCCTCCGTAGATGAGAGCAGCTTGAAAATAACCGCCCGGATGCACACAGCCCAAGACTCCGCGCTGAGGCTGTTGCCATATGCGTGGATTATGCGCAGCAGTGTCTGAACAGCGCCTTGGCCCTACAGTCAGCATCTCTTGTCAAACTATCCCAACACGGTGCTCGTAGACCTACTGTTTCTGAGTTCCAGCCGATGGTCCGTCGTTACCGCCGTGAGCCGCAGCAAGAGAAGCATCCACAGAGCCGCACCAGATCCGGGGTGTGCTGTATTATACGCCAGCTTGACCAGGGCATCGTCGCTCGGCCCTCCTTCCATTGCTGCCGTGATCGACATCGGGCTGTTGCGGCTCAATAGGAAGTCCGATATGGTCCAGTAGAACGTCACCGTCTGCAACAGGCCACCGGTTAGATCTGCACTTCGCTGCCGCCAGGAGTAGCAATACGAGGAAACTCACAGTTAGGGCAACGTTGAGATCGTCGTCTTGCGAGCAGAACTTGTAGAGGCTGTCGACAAGGTTGAGGTAGCAGGTGTTGGGCAGCGACGGGAGAAAATCTGAACATATGAGATGCAAAGATGCGAACGAAGACTTGATCAGTCGCACAGATCTTGTCTTGAGCACCTTGTCTCTGCCACTCCGTCGGCCTTCTTGCTCGTTATTATCGCGGTCCACGAATATGGAGTCAATACACTCGAATACCACAGTCCACCCATTCGTAAGCGTCTCGCCGCTGTCCTCAAGGAGGCTCTTCAGCCCTTCAAGAAGGGCTTTGTGGATGTCGATATCTGTAGCTTGAGTTGCCACCGATCCAACCCGGTCATCGCGTTGGAGCGGGAGAAGTGACCCTTTTAGTGCCTCTAGAAGCCGGAGTTGGATTTCCCCACGAATATCCCCTTCTACAGTGGAAACCGCCGCAGTCGCTTCGAGAACAAGGCGCACCAGTGTTTCCGCAGCCCGCATCCTAACCGTAGCTGCTGCAGTCGTCGAGCTGAGGGCTCCAACCAACTCTCCAATGAGCGGTGTCCACCCCGACACGTCTGGTGGGTTATACAACAGTCTCTCAATATTGATGGACGCAACATCCCCAAGCTTTGCCAACACAAACTGATCTTCTTGGCTAAAACCCGACACGGGCCCAGACGTAATGCTCATCACCCTTTGGTGCTTAACAACGGGAGTTCTCAGAGACGCACCCTTTGCTAATGACAGCGTGTCTCCGACCGGCGACGTTGGCGATTGCGGCCTGCTCTCGGCCGACGCTGTCGAGGGCTCTGTCCGCTTTTCTAGGAGGCCACAGATGGCCACGACAAACGAAACGAACGGCTCATTTGGGAAATCCACAGTGCTCTCGAAAAGTCGAGACGCGGCCGTTTCAACAGACTTGATCTCCGCCCCAAAATTCATCAGAAGCGTGTTGGCTTCCGCTTCCGCCTGCGGATCGGTCAATCTCACAGCCGTTGGTGTTCGCCCGGGTGTTTTCGCAGAACAGAAGAGCACAAAATCGGCTTGTTGTAATGTTTCCAGCACAATCTGCCAGGCAGATTCCAACGTAGGGCCCAGAGCAATTCCAAGGTTCAGTAAAGCCCTGAGGCATAGAAGATTTCTCGTGTTGATCGTCGTGGTCCCCGCATCGGCCGACGGCTGTCGTGGCTTGTCCGATGCCGAGTTCTGGCTCACAAGGCTGTCCACGCTCAGCAAACCACGGGCATTGCTAAAGATACTACTGCCGTCGGCGCCTGCAGACGTCGGGGTGGATGGCCGGGGCCCCGCGTTGAGACACGCCGTGAGTACATTTGGTGGAACGGCCGCTTTCCCAAGCGTTGTGAGAAATGCATCCCGTGGTGTGTTCAGTTGCAGCAGTCCGGCCACATGTGTGAACCTCTGAAAGGCACGCACCAAGCTGTGGTAGTACTCCGAGTCCAGCGCCGAATACAAAAATGTCGAGCAGGTTGCTAGTATAGCAGGCCAACAGCTGTCCATCATTTCCGCACAGGTTTTCACCTCAGAGTACTGCGGGTGCTCCTTCAGCAAGAGAGGATTCAAGGGAACAGGATTCTTCTTGAAGGACGCAGATCTTTCTAGGCCACTAGACACGTCATCCCTTGATGATCCAGGCGTGGCAGCAGAGGCCGACCCGACTTCAAGCTTCGTGCTTTTCTTTCGAGAACGGCCCTCTCCTGGAACAGTGAGGGGGAGAATAAATTTTGCCAGTCCCTCCGACAGAGAGGTGATACATGCCAGAATCAGACTGAAAATGTATGAATCTGGTATAGTGAGAGGCTCGGCTTTGTCTAGCTGATCGATACAAGGCGTTCGTATGGCGCTCCACTGCGAGCTGATGCCGGTGCTGTTCGCCTCAGACGTAACCGAGCCTCCGATGATGCCACCGCTTGCCTCAAGCACGGCCTGGTCTGCCGTCGAACCGCCGCCCACGCTCGATCCAGAAACGGGAATGGTCGATTGGTGTCCAAGACCAATCACACTAGGTCGTTCGGTAGACACCCGGACAAACGTTGCTAGCAAGTCTTGCAGGATATTCTTCTCTCCTTCCTTATCGTCATACAGCGTGTATATCAGACGCAACAGGGTTGGGTCAAAAAATATGCCCTTGAAAGCTTCCAAACAGAGCACTCTTTTCCATAATACCGTCTCTTGGTCGAGAACGTAAGCCAGAGTCGCAAGCCCCTCTCCACTTTCAACGGACAAGAGTGTCATATGCCGCCGGAGAACGGTAAACAGGACACGGACGAGACGAACGGCTGTTGGGAAGTTGGGCCTTCCCCTGAGGCTTTTGGTTAGGAAGGGCATGACCCTCGAGCGGAGGATCTGCGTCTGCTCCGGGTGTGATGCAAATATGGACGGGTGGTTCGTTAATACAGACTCGATGAGCTCCAGTCCGAATGTCTGCGAGAGGTTGGAAAACCTCAAGTACTCTGGACGGCCGGATGCTGTCAGGAGGCATATGTCGTTGAATATAAGGTAGGCATCCATTGCAGATGCATGCAGCGGTATTCTCCCATCTTGCAGTGGTGCTTCACCGACTGGTGGTGTCTGAGGGGGTGATTCTGCAGGGGTGGACAATTAGAAAAGCCATTCACGCCGTCTAGTTTTTGTGGACGGGAAGGCTCACTATCTTCAGCCACCACTTTGTCGAACACCGAGATGAGGAGCTGTTGGAGTGTGGCCGAGGCAGTGTTGTTGACAACAACATTCTTGCTCGCCTGGAGGACAAAGCATATGTTCAGGGTGGTAATGAGCAAGTCGCCGGACACCTCGTTGGCATAGTTCTGGAGCAGGGTTGGAAGAGACTGCAGGATCCGGAGCTGAACATCCAGTCCGCCAGCGGACGACTCTCGTATGGCTTGGAGGACTTGGTCCAGCCGTGTCGGTGGAACTCCTTTTGCAGCAATGAGCCGCTGCAGGCACACGACGGCGATGCCTGTGAACTTGACATTCCGTGTCCCGCAGGCGATTATAAAAGGGTTCACAAAGTTTGTGCGCTGGGAGAGCTCTGCGAGGAAAGGGTGAGTCGAGATCCTCAGACAGGAGGAACGGGGGCCGTCGGCATCTCACCCGCTCCAATGTGCGCCTCGGAGCTGTCCCGGAGGCTCTTTAGTTCCTCGAGAGACTTTTCGGAAGCCTTTGTAAAGTTGTCAGCCGTACCGTTCCAAGACATGCCGTTTCCGGATCAGAAAAAAAGGAGGGAGCGCCGCACGAGTTTGAGATCATTGTGCTTGCGCTTGCTCTCCTGAATTAGGTTGCCGAGCTCGGAATTGAGTAGCTGGGCCGTCATCTTTTCCGCGTAGCAGGAGTGAAGCCCCTAGACATAATGGCACGTGTCTGACTTTGTTCAATCAGCCTGCGACAAGACCGGAGAGGCTCAGGGGGAAACGGCGGGTGTTCGTTTGCAAGATGCGTCGCATCCGGAAGAAGCCTCCGGCGAGAGCTACTGGCAATAGAAGCTTGGACGTGTATACGTAGCCGTATGGAGCCAATAAAGCGGCAGAACTGCACACCGCCTTTGGTCAGGCCGACCAACCCCGCCACGCCCGATGAAAAGGGTAAGAACATCCCACAGCCTTCCTACTTCCAGAACCGTCCGATTCAACGTTTCTGGCTGCACCTGTGGATGCTTCAGCTGCATTCACTAAAACCTTCCTGCCTTATACACCAGACACACAGCGTGAAGCAGGGACTTCTGCACTGATTGCATTCGGCACAATGGCGGTCGCACAAGTTCCGCGCAACTTCAAGCTCCTGGCCGAGCTGGAGAAAGGCGAGAAGGGTCTGGGCGCAGGTGAGATACGACATCCACATTTGTGCTGCGGAGACTCTGGGGGGTCGTGACAGACACGCAATTCGCAGTCTCTTAGTCTCTCAACGCTAACAAAGCTGCAGGCGCATGCTCGTATGGCTTGGAGGATCCGGAAGACATCCTGATGACAAACTGGCGAGGCACGATCTGGGGACCGCCGCACGTAAGTAGCAAAGGCTCTGCGGTGGCTGTGGCTGTTCTTGTGCTGACAGGATCATTTGGACGGCAGGGCAACCACGAGAATCGGATATACGAGCTCAAGATGAACTGCGGCGAAAACTACCCCAAGGAGCCGCCGACGATCTACTTCGTCAGCCAGATCAACCTACCAGGCGTGAACAACGTGGACGGCCTCGTGGACAAGAACTCTATCGGGATTCTGCGAGACTGGACGGTCATCGCGGCGCAGCTGTCGAAAAACCCACGCCCAAGGGAAGATCCTCTCAGCCTCGAGGCTGCTCTGATCTCGATACGGAAGTACGTTTTTCCTGTCTGGGCGTGGATACAACCCCGGAGCCATCAACTAACATGCCCTCACGTAGATACATGGAGGAGAACAAGAAGCTTCCGCAGCCCCCCGAGGGCTCCCGCTATGCCGTGTACAAGGACACCTTCTAGGTGGCCACGGGGCACAACGAACGCAACCCGGCGCGGTAGGAGGCCATCCCAGGACGACGGTTATTACCGGAAGGGGCAACACGGCGGTTGTGGGCATTTTGGGAGGCGTCTTCGCTGTTTATTCAGGCTTTTCGTGCTGTTGCTTTGACTCTTTTATCTAGCATCCATTCCTTTTTTTCGACCATTGCCTCTGTCTATGTCCCCCCCCGGGCTTTCCGCGTTTCCGCAATGGATAGCTTGTTACGCCACGTAATGCCCGTTTGTGACGTGCAGCACTGAATCCGACTGTATTGACAGGGTTCTAGAAGCATTTAGTGGGGCGCCGCGAAGCCGCGCCTCTCGCGCTCACGTGCCGATGACCAATCTTTGCGCAGTCCCCAAAAGATATCTCTGAATACAGCAAACGTCGACAAATACACGGCCCTTGGCTTCAGCGCTGCCGCAATCACCACTGGGCTTGTCGGGTTGCCAGATGAATGCCGTCATTCTTCATTCCCGCCCGCAGTTCGCGGCATCGCACAGCATGTCTGTCTCCCTTTGTAAAGAAAACAGCGCGCATTCGTCCTTCGTCTAACCTGACCGACAGGCTTTGCGCTTTACAAAGCCCTGCTCAAGCAGGCAGCCCGAGTTCCTCTTGCAGATGATGCAGGGTCTTCCGCCTCGGGCCAGCTCTCGACTCCCCCTCTCCAGAAAATAATCCGAAACTCATTTCAACAGAACCGTGGAGATACGAGCCCCCGACTGGTCCTTGGGGCCTTGAACAATGGCTACAAGGTATGCTCATCGCTGCGTCAGCCTTCCCTGTTTCCAGAGCGGGGGTCTGACTTGGCAATGTCTAGTTCTTGGACCTCTTGGCCGAGGCGCAGACGCCCTCGTCGCCGGCGCACGCATCGGTCGTTGCATTTCTCAAGAAGCCTATTGCCGCCGAAATTATCGAGGACTCTCCTAAACCGCCCCGCACGAGGTCGAAGAACAGAAAACGGACAACATTGCCTTCTGCACCACATCCAGACACCATACCTCTCCTCACACGACGGCCCATACCAGGCTCGGAAGGGCCGACCGCCGACGGCCGGTTCACCTACCAGCTCTACGAATACGTCTCGACAGTGCGGCCGCGACCGCTTTCCGAGCTGAGCTGCACCATAGACGGGCGGCGACGCGTGCCCAGGCTGGCGACGGACGCCACAGGCCTGCCCTTTTTACGCCTGGGACGGCCGCAGTCGCCCGTGCTGTCACGCGTGATCCGACAAAAGGGCCGCAAGAGACGAGACCGCATGCAGCTCGCCAGTGAGCTGCAGCGGGACGAGCTTGGCTTTGCAGCACAAGAGGATTTGTGGGAGGCGTCGGTGGAACAGATCCTGAGGGAGGAGGGGAACGAGGAGGATGTCGGGGACATGCCGGCAGGAAGACGAGAACCCACATACGTCCAAGGCGTATCGGCGGGCATCAACTACCTCAATTCCAAGCTGACGACGGAGATGGCCGACATGCTAGCGAGATCACGAGCGCTGCTGCGGATCGTCGACGAGGAGAAAGCGCTCGCGGACAGGGAAGCGAAGAACGAAGTGGGCAAGAAAAAGAGAGAGCTTGACCCGACAAAGGAGTCACCGCAAGAGAGGCGTTATGTGGACACCAGCGACAGCTCACATGTATAGCTCGTATCGCTGGCATAAATGGAGTATTGTCATATCGATTAAAATAGCGCTACAAAAAGAAGCCCAACCAACGCCTCAGTTCCTTGGTAAGATAAGATACATTTTTTCCATTTTTCAACTTCCATGTAGCAGCTGTTATGAAGTGGTCGGCACACTCTGGGCGGCCTTCCAGAATGCGTCATTGACATCCGATGGCCGGAAGCCTGGCGACCGTATAATGCACGTAGCACGCACAGATAGCTCTGCGGTTTGGTAGTATTAGCGACGATGTCCTGCAGTGCGGTGGTATTGCTGGGCATCTGTGAGTGTGACTAAGTGCTTACCTTGAACAAAGCGCTCCACGTCCAGTGCAACTGCACAACGATTAGTAGACGAGTCGGATCGGCTGGATCGGCTGGATCCCGAAGGGCTCAATGCTGGTGGGCGGGAGAAGGGAGCGAAGCCGACAGAGGTGGCCCCAACGGGCTGTGAAGGCGAATGTCGCTGCGTAAGCATCAGCATGGAGTGCATAGCCTCGTCGTTGGCAGCAGCCGCGCAGGCACTGCCGTTGTCCCAGTCGAAAGGCGCATCCCGCGGACTGCTGCCGGAACTGTGCGACGAGACCTTGGACACGAAGGATTTGTCCTTGTAGTTGTTGATGCCCCCAAAGTCGTCCGCGTCCACTTCGACAATGATACGGTCTGACCCGGCGGGAATGTGCACGCCGCGCTGGCGCAGGTAGAGCTCGGCGCCGTGGCAGTCGTAAAAGGAGTTTTCGAATCCGGGAATGTCTGTACAGCTCCAGAGCTCCGGGTTGGGATCCCTGGCTTCTAGCTTGCGGGCCTTGTCGGAAGTGAACGGCCAGCAGTCGTCTTTTGCCTCGATCGGGCCCCAGCGCCCGTCTGGCTCTGTTGTGCTCAGAGGTCGGTCGAGTCCTTGGAAGACGCGCTTTCGAATCTTCTCGATCGGCTCGAACATGACGCACAGGCCAAAGAGACGAGCAAACTCATGAGGCGGCGGGTTCGGTGACGACAGCAGCAAGTAGGCTTTCTCGAGGGCGGTCCGCAGCAGGCGGAGGCCAAAAGTCCCTTCAAGCGAGGCAAATGACTTTGGCAGAGAGAGGCCCCCATAGGGGCTGGGCGGGATCCCGCTCATCCTGCCGACTATCTGCGAGGCTGGTGTGTTTTGGCCGGGGAAGGGAAACATTGGCATCGCCTGGCCACTAAACGGGATCTGCGGGTTGCTAGCAAAGTAGTTTTCTTCTGATACCATTGGCAGGAGTGTGTTGCTGCTGCTGCTGGCGGGCACCGTCGTGGCTAGGCCGGCATTGCTGCCGTAGACCGACTGTTGGGCCGAATACAAGGTGCTCTCGGCCAGGTCTGGTGGCTGTACGATGAGGCCACCATATAGCTGGGTGGGCTGCTTCGCCGTGACGTCGGTCGTGGCTAGGTGACGCGGGCCGGGCAGACCCAGCTCGGCCGAGCTGGACCTCTCCCGTGTTTGGTAGCCAAACACCTGCACGGCATCGGCGATCGTCTGCTGGTCCTTGGACAGGCTGCTGGCTGTCATGGGAGGCTGAGAAGCGGCGGCCACATCGGCGGCGGCGTCGTCGTCATCGTTGTCGTTGTCGTTGTCGTTGTCGTTGTCGTCGTCCTCGTCTCCGCTGGACCGCCGGGCAAGATCCAGAAAGACCTCTGTGGTGCTGTGGAGTTGCCGAGCAAAGCCCGGGTGCTGGTCCACCAGGCCGTAGCTGATGGCAGCGTCGTTGAGATTCATAAAGGCGTTGCTCATGGCCTCGTTCGCCTCCTTCAGGGCCTGCACCCTCTTCTTGAGCAGCATAATGGCGTTTTCTCTCCGGCTGCGATAGGCTCGCTGAGCCAGTCGGATCTGCGTCCGCCGTCTCTATGATGTCTTTGTCAGTACTCGTAGGCGCGACACGACGAACGAGGGGAGGGGCAGAGGCGTCGAGCGCTGTGCGTACGTCGGCTGCTGTCACGTCCTTGACGGCCACCCTCGGACGGCCGCGAGCCCGCTTCTTTTCACGATCTCTGTCGCCATCTTCGCCACTCGCAGTGGACGCGCGCTTCAGGGACTCCCTCATGGCGGGCGGGACCTTTGCAGAGGCAGTGGCCATGGAGTCGGTGCCGGCGACCTGCTGGGCACTTAGAATGGCCTGGAGACTGTCTGTCGTGTGGTTGCCGATCTCAGGCTGTGTGGAGCTTCGAGTCCGACCCGCAGTGGGAAAACGAACACCGATGTTGAATTGCTCTGCATTCAGGATAGCAAGATCGGACTGCATGAACGGCATAATAGTTGGGGGCCAGGACCCCCCTTTCAGTATTAAATTGGGGCTGGCTTGGAGGAGTTGAAAGAGGGTGTTATCTTGGATAATTGGCTGGCAGCAATAGAGCAGCGTTAGAGCAGCGGACGGGCGACGGAGGAAAAAGGGACAGAAGGGATAACGGGATGGTCGGCTCAGTCAGCGCGCTGGTATATGGCGAGGCTTGAAAGTCCGGGCTTTGGCGCCCCTCAATTTGTCAGCTGAAAAGTTGACAGGAGCGGAGTTTTTGGTGATTAGTGAACAAACTCCGACAGCCCGACTAACAGATTTGCGCTATTTTTGCTGGCCCTTCTGTTAGGGCTATCGGCAGGTGCGGAGTCTCGCCATTCTGGCAACCAACAATGCCATGAAACACGCATAAGTGGCCGATGCGCGATGGAACCATTCTCATGGATTATTATGACAATGACGTCATATAATACCACAAACACGGGACACGTATCATGTCTCTGGGAATGACAGCAGTCCAAGTGAAACAAGCCGAGCAGCGGCGAAAATCAGACAAGAGTTCTTGCCACGCATATAACGGCATTGATAACTTGAGTTATGGCCGATCTGCACGGACAAGGAGAGCCACATGGACGTGAGTCACTGCTGTGGTGGTTCAGCCGTCACTGGTGGTGTCGTTTCCGTGCTGATGTGGACACATAGTCTCAGAAGGGATGAGGGATGTTGTAAGCACACGTATCATCGCCAGGGACCCGTTCTAGCCCTGTGCTCTCGGCAGCCGGGACGGGCCATGCTGTGTGTTAGCCCCTTTTTGAAACCTTGCCGTGTTTTGCTGTGGAACAAATTGCAGTGGATAATGAGCTGGAGGCATAAGGTCTTGCACATGAGAAATGTAAGATACCGTTGATACTATCTTACATGTCCATATTCGATGTTAACATGATTGTATTTGTCAACACAGTATGTGTACTCCAATCGAGTGTTGTGTTTCTATGCAGACACAAAGGAGGATCCGATCTGGATAGCATTGCATAAAAGAGTGTGGAAAAGAGATATGCAAAGAAGTACTACTCCGTACTCGAGGCCAATGCAAGGGAGCACAACCAGAATGCAGCCTGTTCAAGATGGAGGTCTGATAAGTCATACTGATGTCAGAGTCTGAATGCCAAAACCATTCCAGTTAGAAAAACAATCCTGACAAGCAGAAAGGCGACGACCGATTCAGCAAGGTCTAAATATGCAAGAAAGACACGTGATTCCTCAACGCCCGGTTAGCTCAATCGGTAGAGCGTGAGACTCTTAATCTCAAGGTTGCGGGTTAGTGACTCTGAAGCACGCAAATGGCAAACACACCAGCTAACCAACCCTAAAGGTTCGACCCCCGCATCGGGCTCAATTCCTGATGCGCCTGTTCTACAGGCTCTTTGAATGCAACTCTATTTTTTTTGCCTTTTTTGTCATTGGCATCATTTCTCGATTTTCACGTCTCGCTGGTATTGTGTTGACATGGATTACTCCGTTCTTCTATTTATCGAGCCCAATTTTGTCTATCATGCGCACATGTGAAGGATTATAAGAAAATATATAGAAAAGCAAAAAAGAAAACGGGGGGGTATACGGAGAGAGCAGGCAGACAGGAGGCGGCGCCTAGCCCTAGTCCTAGTCTTAGTCCTTGTCCTCGTCGTGGCCGGGCCAGACGATCTCGCGGTAGATGACGGCGCGGACGCAGCGGAAGGCGATGAAGATCCAGGCGAGGACGAGGCAGACGGTCATGACGGAGGTGAGCCAGAGGACGCCCTGGCTGCCAAAGGCGGTGCCGAGGCGGATGGTGGCGATGGTGAGGCCGGCGTTGGGGAAGACGAAGCTCCACCAGCTGAGGTGGAAGCGGCGGTCGGGCATGCCGGAGAGGACGGCGGCGGCGGCGGAGAGGAAGAACCAGAAGCTGAGGCCCCAGAGGAAGACGGAGGCGGCGAGGGCGACGAGGCGGATGGCGGCGACGAGGGGGAGGAAGCCGGCGGAGGAGGAGGAGAGGGCGGCGGCGTCGGCGAGGTCGACGTCGGCGAGGAGGGCGGTGGTGAGGGTGGCGGGGGCGTTTGCGAGGACGCGGGGGGCGTCGGCGGCGATGGCGACGAAGGCGGCGCAGGTGAAGCTGGGGGGGCCGACGGCGATGAACATGCCGGGGCGCTGGGCGGGGAGGCCGAAGACGATGAGGCGGGAGAGGTAGGTGGCGTACATGAAGACGGAGACGAGGAAGCCGAGGCCCTGGGCGGCGAGGCCGGCGGTGAGGACGGCGAGGGCGCGGGCGGGGGTCTGTTCGGGCGAGACGACGCCGGCGAGGGTGCCGGCGAGCATGACGGGGAAGATGGGGAGGATCCAGGCGGGGGTCATGGCGTCGATGCGGAGGCGATGCTGGGGCTTGACGCTGAAGAGGATGTGGTACTGCAGGACGGCGTAGGCAAAGGTGGCGGCGACGTAGATCCAGAAGGCGACGTGCAGGAAGCGGAAGAGGCCGGTGCGGTTGGGCGAGCCGGCGGCAAAGTAGAGGCGGCCGTAGACGCCGGCGCTGGACAGCATGGCGGCGATGGAGAGGAAGAAGGTCGAGATGAAGAGGGCCTCGTGCGGGTGGGTGGCGGCGCGGCGAAAGGTGCGGCTGTGCAGCGCGAAGCGGCAGCAGAGCGCGAGGCTGATGAAGACGAAGAAGAGCAGGTCCATGAGGAAGATGGCGAGCCCGATGGCGTCGAGGCCGGAGAAGCGGTGCGGCGTGATGCCGAGCACCAGCGCGATGCCGCTCGTGCTCATCGTGACCGTGTACCAGGCAAACGTGAAGTGGTGCAGCCGCTCGCGCAGCGGCATGTTGGGCTGCAGGTACGTGGGCACGCGCTCGAGGCTGGTGGGCGCGCCGCCGCCGCCGCCGCCGCCGCCCGCCGCGTCGCTGGCCATGCTGGTGCGCGCCATGCTGATCCGGGTCATGCTGGCGATGCTCTCGGCCATGCTGGCGCGGGCGGCCATGCTCGCGCGGGCCACGCTGGCGCGGGCGGCGGCCGCGGCCACGTCCACGGGCTCGGCGGCCCCGTCCGACGACGGCGTGTTGGAGCAGCACGTCGCCGACGTCGTGGCCGCGGCCGTGTCGACCAGCGGTGCCGCCGTCTCGACCGCGACGGACTCGAGCTCAATCGGGAGGGCCATCCTGGCTGGGGCGATGCGAGACGGAGAGGCTGCAGAACTGAAGCGCGCGGTGCGTCTGCGAACCGACGGGCATCACGAGGCGAGCTGTGTGTCTATAAGGGGGTCGTGTCAACAACAGGTCGTCAAGGCGGCTGGTGTCGCAGCCGCCGTCAGGGCATCGCCCGTCCCCTTTATCAGGGCCACAAAAATGCAGGGCTGCTGCACCGCTCTGCAGAAACAGCAGAAACAGCAGAAACAGCAGAACCACGTGGGGGGAAAGGAGGTGCAGCCATCCCCCCCCCCCCCCCCCCCCCCCCCACCCCCCCAGCCGCCCCCGGCAGCTGGGCAAGGGGGGAAAAGGGGCGGCGGGGGGCC